>JAACNH010000759.1:0-131119 GCA_019447015.1 Hymenochirus boettgeri
GAGTTTCTGTCACTGACATTCTATTCCCTAATGAATCTCTGCAGGGTGTGGTCTATCTACATGAGCGAGGAATTGCCCACATGGACCTACGTGGACGCAATATCATGTTGACAGAGGAGGCTGATGTTAAAATAGGTAAGTGAGGGTAAATATGGACAGTTTTATTTATTCAATGTCCCAGGCCATTTGTTGATCATTTGTACAATGTGTCATTTCAGTCGACTTCGGAATAAGCAAAATGATCATCAGTAAGAGAAGAAGCTTTTGCTATGCGGTAGGTTTTACCTGCTATACAGCGGGGTAATTACGTAGCATTTGTTATATGGGGGTCACATGTCTTGCGATTCCTTTCATAAGCCCCCCCTCTTAATCCCCACTCACTATTCCCACCATGCACCAGTCATTTCCTCTGGGGCACGTTACATAGGGAATGTATGGGATAGTATAGGCCGGATACCTGTTCTGAATGGAAATATCCATTTAAATACTGTACATTTGTCTATACAACTGAAACCCAATAAATAATCAGACACATCAACCTTCCCCTAATACTAATCATTCATTGGTTTTTCCTTTTTTTCAGGAGGACATCCGCAGCCTCGGGTTTCTTACCCGTCAAATGACTAAAGACAGATCCGGTAAGTTAAAGCCAGTGAAATAGTAACGTACCTACAGTCTCCTGATTTGTCCTTAAGGGCTGGTACACACAGTGGGCACATTTTAATTGGCCGATCGTGTCAGTAGCGTCTGACATCATAATAAATCCCATTCTGCTTTACATTTAACTCTCCAGGTCAGAGAATTTAGAGGATTTTGTTAAATGCTGCATTCAAAAGCAAACTACTGCCAAGCATTACCTACAGCACCCATTCATTACGGATCACCAGGACTATGAGACCATCAGGAAGGAGATCCAATCATATATAAAGGACAGGAAGGTAAAGCAGATTGTGTTGACAATAGTTTCCCATTAAAGTGACCTCTGTGGGTTTCACTCTGCATTAATTATCAGGTGACACAAAATCAACGATTGGAGAAAGGCGAACCGCAGGCGGTGAGCGGCGGCCCATTAAAAAAAATGGAATTATCTAATCTCAATCTCGCCAGTGGTAACGTATCTTTCTTCACAATCATTTGATTTAAAAAACAAAAAAACTTTCATATATGGGTAAAATGGGATGTTTTCCGGATGGACCCTTTTTGTTAACCCTGTTTCATAACCAACCACCATGCATAATGTGCAGCCTCACCTGAAAATCTATACCTTTCCCTAGTTTCAAATATACCTCCAGCCCTCCCCATTTCCCCCTACACACTTCCCCAACCAACCTAGAAGAATACCAAACTATTCCCCAAACAACCCAGATCATAATACTATACTTACCTTTCACTTACACCTTCTCTCTCCCCACCCTTTCCTCTCCTCCAACTATTCACCTTCCCTATGCACTCCATATACCCCCCCCCTACTGATCATGTCCTCCTCTGTCTGTTCCTCTGTCTTTTTTTTTGGCTCGCTTGGTGCTGGGGGGCTTTCACTTTTCTCTCTCTCTTTTCTCCTCTCTTTCTTTCTTGTAGTTGTCCCCAGGGCCAGGCAAAACTGTTCTTTAGTTGCATTGCACAGCCGTACAATCATGCAATTGTCGCTTTGATGGATAATCGTATATATAACAATGTATAAAATTAATGGTTCCTAATGACGAAGCTACGGTATACAACAATATAACCCCACTCGATGCGAACCTCTATCCCTCTCCTTATAAACCATGCGCACCTTTCCTCTTCCTTCCACTCTGCTCACTCACTCAGCCTCTCCTCTGCAGCTGGATGGGGGTGGGCTGCTTTCCTACATGCACACTTTTACAGAGCTTAATTTCTACGTAGCTTTGCAGATGAGGTATTTTCCACCTAGGAAGGCCACGATGGTTGGTGACCATTGTTTAGTGTAGGAGGTAACCCTAACTAGTATTTAGAATACTACAGGGTTTGGGGAAAGTAGTTACCTACAACGTTGAGTGGACAAGTGCCTGCTAAAGGACAACATTCAAGTAATACCAATACAATATCCGGACCAACCAATATCCAATCAATATTCGTCGCAGCTTTTATATTTTATCTAATTAGCTGTGATCCCACTACACTTTTAACAACCACAACAACCAATTTAAAAAAAAACCAATTTCTACCCTTTTAAAAAACAATTCCTAATGCTTAAATCCGTAACAATGGGTTGATCTTTACTCCCTCCAACTACTTACTTTTCTGTGTCACTTTTGTCAACTCAGAACTCTTTTCTTAAAATATCCACAGGGTTTGCATGAACACTTCTGATAACTGGGACCCCACCCTTTCTCACCTTTCCCCTTCAACCTCTGGGACCAACAACGGATGTAGTCACTGCACACTGTGCACCTCCCCCAGTTCCCAACCCACACCATGCTCACTTTCCTTCTCCCCAGCCTTATACCACCCAGTCAAAAGCTTTATCCCCCCAATGCTTATTTGAACTGGGGACCTCCAACATCTAAAGTTATTCTCAAATTATTAACGATCTCTAATCTACTCAAACTCCCCCCGTGTCCCTCCTTTCCCAGGTTCTAATATCTAAAAAAAACCAACCCCCTCTGGGACCACCGGGACGGCGAGTAAAACCCTACTTCTAACCATCAACAATAATCCTCTAAAAAATATCTAACCACAGCCATACAGTCGAACCTTGGATAGGCTGAGGAAATTAGTGAACAAAACTTGGCGGTGTTCGATAAACACTGGGCACCTACCCAGCTAAACACCTGACACTAAAAAATCAATCTAAACCCACTTAAAACCCTCCCCCACAATCTACAAAAAAATCTAAAAATCTCTAAAACCATCCACTAAAATCCACAACTCTAAGAACTGAAAAAAAACTGCTTTGTATGGGAGCCTGGTCCACACCTTTCCCAGTCTTTCATTAATTAATACCACTAACCAACCAACATGGAAGAACTGGGGGTAAACTACAAAACTGGGCCCTGGTTACAAGAAAACCCAAAAACTATACAATACTGAAGGCTGCACTAAACATAAACCAAAACAACTGCAATATACCATCATACAAAAACCCCGAGGTCACATCTGGTCATTAGTAGAATAATAAACGCACAACGCCGACTTAAGCTCTGCTTTTAAATTTACAGTTAATACACAAGATGTAAATAAATTATATTTATTATAAACAAAATATAATTCATTCCTTAATAATTCGGTAGAAATAAAACCTAACAAACCCAAACCGTAAACCCGTGTCACTTCTCACTTCGCCCACGATACCATACTTAACAACCAATTCACCCACTCGCCCCGTCTTCTTTCACTTTTGCTTCCCCTTTCTTTCCTTTCCTCTCGTCTCCCTCGTGTTCCATTGTGGGGACCCCCCAAGTAACGTGAAAGTAACTGACAAAGAAAAACTTTATAAAATCTTTTTCTACAATTAGTTTAGAGAGAAATCTCGTGATCAGGGTCAGGGATAACGCACAATGGATATAATACCGTTTCTTCGGCTTAATAAATTGGAATAACATGGAATAGTAACCCTTTCCGCGGGCCATAAAATATCATCCAGTTCTACGCCAGTTCTACGGGGACTGCGGGGCTTATTAAATATAAAAGAGAAGCAACACCCCACACAGAGCACCCACACCCCATCAAGGAATAAGCCCCGACGAGATCTTGGGTAAGACATTGTTTTCTTTTCTATACGAAAAACGGATAAGAAAATAAAACGACGAAGAAACGATAATTGTTTCTATAAACGCCAAACGCCGTGTTTATAAAAACAAAAGACAACATACACACCCCGCGCTTTATATCACACAGTGACAATACAATTAAGCCATAGCTCAATATATTCCATGTTCTTATTCTCCCTCTTATTCTCCTTTCAACTCTTTTCTATTTCCAGATTTCCATGGATATTGCAGAGGTGGAACCGTAATAGATCTGAAGTATGTCCATACAGATCTAAAACATGAAGCCTGTTTCCTTCCCATATTCCTGGAATGCCTACCTGTGCCGGGATATCTGTACAGGTAAGACTTATTTAATTAAACAAAAATTTAAAAAAAAAAAACAACACAGCAATACCAATTTCACACCATTACCCCACATTCCACCCCAACCCCCTTACTCCAAAAAGTCCTTACAAAAACACCCCATTCCCGCAAACACAACTTTAACACCCCCTTCACCCTCCCCAATCACCACCAACACAACACAAAAACCCAACCAAACAACAACTTGGTCCCCAACCCTTTCACCAAACACGACACCAAACAACCCTCACACGCACAACCCTTCCCCACAACCATATAGCGCGACCACTTATACAGTCATACATTGTTTGGCGGCGAGCGGCCTTTTGGCTCTTGCATAAACAGACTTTACAATTATAATATGTCCCCCATTAACACTGGAGTTCTTCTTCTGTCACTGACATTCTAATTTCCTATTCTCCCTAATGACGTCTCTGCAGGGTCTGGTCACATCTCTAACATGATAAAGGAATGGTGCCCCACATGGCCCCTACATGGAGGGAAAAATGATTTGTGACGGAGGATGCCGAAAAAAACGTTAAAATAAAGGTAAGTGAGGTAAATATTGACAGTTTATTTTATATTCAAATGTCCCATGTCCCCCACAACAAGCCATGTGTTGATTCATTTGTGTCAAGGGTCATTTTCAGTCGAACTACTTACTTTTCGGATGAGCAAAATGTTGTTCGGTTGAGGAAAGAAACAGCCTTGGCTAATGCGGTAAGGTGTTTAAACCAACCAATTTACCAACCAAAACCAAAAACCTACCCCTTCAAACTACCATCGGGGTACAAGCTACAGACACGGGGGGTAATTCATTCGTAGCCTTTTGTTATATTTATGGGATAGTAATATGATAGTATATAAAGGGGCCTGATACTGTTCTGAATGGAAATTTCTATTCCCTACCCCCTGTCCCTTTGGTCTATCCCCTGCACACCCCCTCACTCCTCCGCCACCCCCCCCCTCAACCCCCCTTTTCGCCCTCCTCCCTCCCTCCTCCCTTCCTTTGGTTTCAACCCCCCCCCCCTTTTTCTTTTTTCCTCCACCTTTTTTGCCGTGTGCCCCCCCCCCCCCCCCATTCGGGCCCCGTCAGGGCACTCTCTTTGCCGATCGCCCCTCCTCGCCATCACTCCCGACCGGGCCGGTCCGTTCCCCGCCCGTGCCATCGATCCCGTCCCTCCCGGGCCCCCGCCCCCCGCCGTTCCCTCCAACCCCCTCCCCATCTTCTCCCTCCACCCTCCACCGTAACCACCCCCTTTTTTTTTCCCCTCAACTCACCCTCCCCTCTAAAACCCCTACTCCCTCCCCTCTCCCCCCAGAGGGGGCACAGGGGCACACACCCTCCACCTCCAACCCCACTGCCCCTTGTCCCCAGGAACTGTCCTGGGCCCAGCTGGTTATAACAAACATCGTGGTCAGTACAGTGCCAGTGGCAAACAAAAAACAAAATGGGCAACAAACACACCGGCAACCCTTAGTACCTGTAGATCCCAGTCTGGTTATTATTTATCCCTATCACCCCATCCCCCCACTTATCCCCCCCATCCCCCATGTAACATCTTACATAAACTAATTAACAACCAGTACATTTATGGAATAGTTTATAAGGAGTGTGTTAACCCTCACAAATATCCTAGACCTACAATATACAGACCCTTGCCTGGAACTCTTCTGCCCAATACGTCGGAGTAAATAACAATCATATGGAGTTTTTCTCTTTTTAGAATGAAAAAATACGGATTAACTGCAGCTGCATAAATGTTATCACAGTCAAAAGAATAATTTAAGTTGACTCTCCCCCTTACGATTCCCTTTTTTTTTTGTGGTTGTTTTTCCCTTTTGTTGTTTCCCTTTTGTTTTGTGTTTTGGTTTTCCTCTTTTTTATAAACGATTTATTCTCCTTTTGCCGTAGTCTTTTTTCTTTTCTTTTTCCCCCATTCTTGTACAACCATGAGTACATTTTGATTGGCCGATCGTGTCAAGTAAGTATCGTCTGAAGAAATCATATAAAAAGTCCCATTTCTTTCTGTAATAATCCCATTCTGCTTTAACTCTGTTCTTTCTTTCTCTGTCTTTCTGCTTTACATTTTAAATTAAAACAACTCTCCAGCGGGCAGAGAATTTAGATGGATTTTTGTTATGGTTGCTAATTGATTGCTGCCAAAAACAAGAAAGAACCAAATCCAACCACACCATCAACATCAACCAATCACACCCACCCACCCACAATCAACACCACCCACCCACAAACAAATCATCAACACAAAAACCTCACCACCCAAACATCACAACTCAATCAACCATCACCACACTACCACACACACACTTCAACCACACATCACCCAAACAGAATCAACCACACAAATCAAAAGACCAATCAACCCAAAACAAAAAATCACCCACCGCCAATCAGCTCCTACAATCACCCATTCATTACTATGCACCAGTGATAAGAGACACCATCAGGACGGAGATCCATCCATAATACAGGACAGGAAGGGTAAGCAGATTGTGTTTGTATTGACAATTAGTTTTGTGTTGTGTTGACAATAGTTTCCCATTAAAGTGACCTCTGTGGGTTTCACCAATAGAAAGCAATGTGATGTATTGACACCAGCTGTGTCTTTAAATAATGTTCCCTCTAATGTTCATGTCTGTAATATCCTTCTTCTTGGTTAGGAGACCGCGTGAGAGAGAGAGAGGATTAGACTACGGGACGGACGTCACATATGGGACCGCGTGAGAGAGAGGATTAGACTACGGGACGGACGTCCCATCTGGGACCAAGTGTGAGAGAGAGGATTAGACTACGGGACGGACGTCACATCTGAGACCGCGTGAGAGAGAGAGGATTAGACTACGGGACGGACGTTACATCTGGGACCGCGTAATGAGAGAGAGGATTAGACTACGGGACGGACATCACATCAGAGAAAGCTTCGGAGTAGACAACTGTCTGAGACACTGATATAGGGTGGGGACAGGGTGTGTTTAGGATTCCGGATAAGGTTGGGCTGCCAATTGGATTCTGTGTCCCTGATGTTGACCAGCTTTTAAGAGAGGCTCATGTAAGTAGCTATCATTATTTTGTTATTTAACCTTAAATGCATCTCCCCTGTAAAGAAATTTTAAATTCCTTTTTCCTGAGTTGCTATTCTAATATAGTTCTAATTCTAGTATATTGCAATATTATATAGTATTGCTGTACCAACCAGAACTACAGTATATGTATTAATACCAGTAATTCTCAATATTATATAGTATCCCCGTACCAACCAGAACTACAGTATATGTATTAATACCAGTAATTCTCAATATTATATAGTATCCCCGTACCAACCAGAACTACAGTATATGTATTAATACATCCCTGTACCAACCAGAACTACAGTATATGTATTAATACCAGTAATTCTCAATATTATATAGTATCCCCGTACCAACCAGAACTACAGTATATGTATTAATACCAGTAATTCTCAATATTATATTGTATCCAGGGGAGAGTTATGGGTAGGACTGAACTACACCCAATACATGGCCGGGGGAGAGTTATGGGTAGGACTGAACTACAACCCAAACATGGCCAGGGGAGAGTTATGGGTAGGACTGAACTACAACCCAATACATGGCCAGGGGAGAGTTATGGTAGGATGAACTACAACCAATACATGGCCAGGGGAGAGTTTAGGGTAGGACTGAACTACAACCCAATACATGGCATGGGGAGAGTATGGGTAGGACTGAACTACAACCCAATACATGGCATGGGGAGAGTTATGGGTAGGACTGAACTACACCCAATACATGGCATGGGGAGAGTTATGTAGGACTGAGTTACCAGGTGTCAATTTCTATGCCCATGAAACTTATTTGTATTGGTAATTATAGGGACATTCAATAATGAACAATATCCCCTATACAGGTTCTAGTGGAACAGGCTATATGATAACAACCTATCACTGTACATGTGGGAATGTGATACACGTAGGACAATAATGTGAATAATGGCAATATCCCCCTGTACAGGTCCTAGTGGAACAGTCTATATTGATAACAACCTATCACGTACATGTGGGAATGTGATACAGTAGGACAAAATGTGAATAATGAGCAATATCCCCCTGTACAGGTCCTAGTGGAACAGTCCATATCGATAACAACCTCACATGTACACAGGAATATGATGCACATAAGGCACCAATCACAAAAATAATTATTGTCCTTAGTCACCCATTGCACATCATGTTAGGTAAGAATGTGATGCACCCACATCTTTCTGCTTTGGTCAGTACCGGACTTATTACAGGTATCGCATCACATGATCTGTATGGCAGCACCTCTCCTTGAAATAACAATTTCTCTTGGTAATAATGGTAACCGTGGAATTGATACCAGTGTGTGCAGGTGGGTGTTTACATGGAGCTGTATTTGTGTCACAGCTGGAGCACATTGGGGTGGCTGGTTGTAGGATTTTGGGTATAAACCCTTTTTATGGGCTGTTGATAGTTTGGGGTGTTTGCTTTGTACTGTGATTTCTTCTTTTTACAGCTTGGTTGCCATACTGCTGCCCATACCGTGTTTAGTTACTTAATGGGCCAGGCTGTAATACAATGGATTATAAGATGTGACGTTGGCATTTCATAGCTGTTTCTTATCTGCTGCCTCTTCTCTTGGACCCATTTGGTGCAGCTGATGTCTGACACTAAGTAGGAATAACAAATTCTATTTTAGTTCCGTGTCCCCTCCAAGTAACAGGAGGGAGTTGCAATGTACATTTAGTTAGCGTGTCCTCGTCTGACATTAAAACTAAGTCTGAACTCGTGTAACTGTGTCCCTGGGTTCAGGTTCCTTAGGTCTGCCCTGTACGGTTCATTTTCCATGTAAACCCATTGAGATGTTGTCTGCCCACTGGTCTTGCTGGGATATAGGGTTGTGCAGTGTGGGGATAGTGGACAGGTCACAGGGAGAAATGGTTCCCAGTTTATAGAGTTTACATCCATTGACGGATCGGTCATTATAGAAACGTTATTAGGCGGGTACAGCAAGATAAACTGTATTTGTCCCAATCGGTCTCCGTGAGCGGTCGGCCGTGGCGAAGGTTGTTGCAACCTCCTATGAACTGCACAATCGGTAGGGATTTACGGACATGTTTGTCCAATCCGAGTACAACGACAATAACCCGCCATACCAAATAACGCTGCAGTCTATCCGTCCCAACCGCCTATACAAGGAATATGGTCGGTTTGGCCAAAATAAAACGCCCAGTGTGTACCCAGCCTTACTCTTTATACCCACAGAAATATCCTGTAAACCAGGAATTAACTCGTTTATAAATAACAAAGAACTTTGTTTTTTTTAGCGCCCTGTTAATTCACTATTTCCCAGAGTTTCTGCATTCTTTCCAGTTTGTTCTGAAGGGGTCCCTGATTGGTATCGCCTATGGCACATCTGTATTATTCTCAGCGGCTGCAAAACGAATTGGACCGTGAAGCTGTAGTGGAACAGTGCCCCTGGTGGCCACATTCCACCCCCATAACCTTTGAAAACTTTGGTCAAAAGTAAAGACCTCTTGGATATTCAGTTTACAGGGGAGCCCCTTTTGAAAATGAAAATAACTAAAGTGGTATAGAGGTGAGACCTTTATTGATCTTCGTTAGCCAATAAGCTTTATACCACTATTGTTGTTTTTTTTTTTTTCAACAGGGTTACCCTGTAAACATTTAGAATGGCTACACTACTTTCCTTGGATATTATGTAATACCTTTTTATTGGCTAACAAAATGAAAAAATGTCCAAGATGTCATTTGCTAATGGCTAACACGGTACAATTCCTACTACACTTAAATATTGGACATTGAGTCGCTAAGGGAAGGTTTGCTAAAGGCTCTCCTTGCGTTGGTGGGATACCGGTTATCTAGTGCATTGCAGACATTGGCTAAATCCCAAATTTTAACTCATATTCCTCTCCCCATTGGCAGATCTAATTTTACTGTCCTATAAAAAAAATAAGTTTCTCCCTCCGCCTCTATCCAAAGCCATTGATTTCATGGTAGGAACTGAATATTATCAGTTCGTTTTTTTTTCTCTGATCTCCTTTGGGCTTTAGATAACGATTGTTGCTAAGCTCGCACATTCCATCTCACTGGGGCCTTACATGATGGATGTCTGTGTTGCTAAATTCCTTCTTATATTTGCAGTAAAAACCTGAATTCAGAAGTTCTTCCTCTTGCTCTGTATTATTAAGAAGTCGTTTATTCTAGTTAACACCCGTTGTGGGGGTTGCCAATGTCAGACCACTGGACCATGTGTGATCCATCTATGGTGTTGAGTAATATTTAATACACACAGGGCTGTCTGCTAAAAAGTGAAGCCAGAGTTCGGTCCGAATCTAGGAACCAGACTATTCCCTTTTAAATTCTGCGTGACCATCCAGCTGGTAATCCACAGTGACTGCAAGGGGCCAACATGGGTCCCACTGGATCTGATTATATAAATTAATTTAAATAAATTTAATTAAAAAAAACTTAAAGGGTACGATACTTCGAAACTGAATGGATTTTCCAGATTTTAAATCTGAGCTCTAGATCCAGAGAAATCATCATTTGAAATCACAGTATTTACAGGGAAAGACCTGTCACTCCAGAAGCAGAAATTATAATGTTCCCCATCCCTGACCTCTTACTAGGGTCTTAGCTGCCTGCCAGTACACTTTCTGCAACATAGAGATTTAGCAGAAGAAAAGAAAGAAGGGGGGATGTGTAAGCAGTGTCCATGTTGAGGCTGTGCAGAACTTAGAAGTGTCGCAGACACTACAAGGAGGCAGTGAACAAGGGAGGGTGGGGGGAATTAGGCGCACTCACTAAACTTTAATAATTTAAAAATGACAAACAAGCACAGATAAATGTGAGGACCACCATTTGACTTAGTTAAGTCAAGTTGTTTAAGTGTAGTTACCTTTAAAAGTATTTGCCAGTTTATTCAAGACCTTCACTACTCATGCTTTAAAGTGCAATTAAATATAATTGAATTGTTTGCACATATCCTTATTTAATAAGAAACCGTCCCAGTCAACACCTTTGATTTAAGGACATCTACAAAGTGAAAATGTACTTTTTAAAATGAAAAGTAACTGGCAGGGAGTTAGGATTGATTATTCCTACCTCCAATATATTTTAGTAAAGAGTGACAGCAGATCCATCGCCAGGTTAGTGTCCTGGACTTTCCTGTATTAAAGATGGTGCTGAAGCAACTGATGAAGCCTGGCAGAAGCAGAGTTCTTACTACTGGTGTGCCTCAAGATACAATATTGGGAGGTAGAAATTGCCAACCCTACCTACCTGCCCCAGGTTCTTTAAATACAAGATCAAGTTTTGTACCCGTGATAGACTATGGCTACACATCCTGGATTGTGGTCAACTGCTCCCTCCTTGTATAATCCTGTGTGATGAGAACTAATACGGGTTGCAAATTCTTCTCTTTACCATGAAATAAATCCTTAAAGGGAATTTGTAATATTCTTTGTTTAGTGGCCTGGTTTATCTGCTTGTTTTTATTGGTAGGAGTTGCCATGTAGTTGCTTATCAGAGCAAATCTGTTAAGTCAGCAAGCTTGATTATAATTTTGGTTTCCATTGTGTTTCAGTGACGTCCTTGCTCTGCGATCTTCAAACACGAAGAATCCCACCTTTCCACCGAGAGCAACGCCAAGCTTCCCCATTCCAATATGTCCTGTGCGCGGCTACGTCCCCTGCCGTCAAACTACACGAAGAGACCCTGACGTATCTCAACCAAGGTACAAAGGAGACGGGGAATGTTCCAGAGCAACGCTCAGATGTCCTGTTATGTTCAAACCTCTGGACAGATATTTCCTCCTACTGAATGACCAGCTCTTTGGAGTCCTGTGACTATTACCGTGGAACGATCTAGCTTTGTTATTTATGTGTGTGTGTAAATGACTGAACCACTTGTAACTTAACTGCAACTAACTTGTATCTTTCCTTAATCCAGCTCTGTGTGTGACTGGGAACCAACGTAGAAAACCGCAGGGTTAGAAATAAAAATCTAATAGCCACCAGCCGAAGACCCGGGATCCTTAGTAGGGGGGGGTTTTCCCTTATTGGGGTTTAAATTGAGCAGTGGGGATAAGTTCATGTTGTGCTATATTTCCAGCTCCCAGACCATACAAAGGAGATTCATTCATTCATTCATTCATTCATTCCAGATGCACACTGTAGTGTAGTTACTTGGGTGAGCTTAGTTTTAGGATTTACCTACGCAGCCATATGGGTCCCCTCGCTTGTGAAGTAACGTTCAGGGTTTGTCACATACAAATGTGTGGTTTAGCAAGTGTCGCTCATCCAGTCGATAAAGCAGCAATTGCCCATATTTTATTAAAGTAAATTGTGGATTTTTTTTTTTTTAACCTTTTAACTTCACCTATATTTGGCAATTTAAGGGATTTAGAATTCTTTATTTATGATTTGGCCTTGATTAAAGGCCAAGTTGTTCCACTATCCTTATCCTGGAGTCTGAATAGATTCTCAAATGGATCCAAACTTTATCTTGAATTGAAATGATAGTATTAGAATTATTTTAATTTAAAACAAAGCACAATTGCAATTCCAGTATTAGTTACTTCCTTTGTGTTTATATTGGAAAGAATTCCCACGGTATGGGGTTTCCCTTTAAACCAGTTCAGGAATTTGGGAAATTCTGCAGAACATGCTCCTGGACCTTTTCCCCTGTGTTCAGTTTCGGGAAAGACGCTGGAAGTTGGTCTTCAAGTTTAGGTTGGGACAGTGTCAGTCTGAACGGCATGTAATGCCCAGACCGTACAGAACTTAGGGACAGATAATGTTCTTTGTAAGCTGTAAACTTTTTTTTTTTTTTTAACTGATGAGCCCTGCATACTACACAGCTTTCCGGTTTGTATCTGTGTGGTTCCTCGAGTGAGAATCCATTTGGTAGCACCAGCTGGGTTCCGTAGTTCAGAACTAATATTTGTCTTGCACATTCCCCCCCCCTCAAGAGGTTTCCGTTCCCTACCCTAGAGTCTTTGTTTTGGGTTGTAGTAACCGTTAAAGTTTTAGTCTTGCAGTTAGAATTGTATATAAGATGGCAGTATTGGTTCAGTGTGATGTAAGAGCGAATATGATAGGATTGTGTGGTTCTTGATTTAAAAATAAAGGGACATATGATTCCAGTAAAGGAGTAGGTAAGTGTTCGCACGATTAACTGTATGATATGTAAGGGATTGTTGTGGATATGAAAAATAGAAATTCACCTTAAAGACTTTGTAATCTCTGTGCATTGGATTGTTTAATTTGTAACCTGCCCTTCTCCTCCCGACAACAGATGGTGCTATAGAGACTCGATTGCAAAATTTTAAAGCTTTACGGTAGGAAAGGGGCAGATTAGAAATTCAGTTGATAGAATTACTGTATCCTCATTTGTCATGTATTGAAATGACAAGTATTTTTTTGAATTTCTCATCTTGTGGCTAAACTTTAAATATCCAGATCGGAGAAAGCTCTGGAATACAGGCTGGGTCAGTAGCATTAAAACTACAACTAATTTCACCATTTTTATTTCCAGTCGGATCGCTGCAGTTTGGCTTGTATGTTAAAGGGGAACTATCTGAATAAAGTTTTTTTTTAGCCTACACCAGGATGAATCAAAACCTCCAGTCCATTCTAACCTCTCAACTTCCCTATCAACCAATCGTCACCAATAAGCCCCTTGTAACTCTTGCATGTTAATTCTATGAGGATGTCTCTGGACCTATATAGTAAACTATCCTAAAGGCTCTGTGATTTAGGCATATGGTAGAGGAGTCTGATCCGTTAGTCCATTTAAATCAGGGAAGTCCAACCTGTAGTCCTTTTAAGAAATTTGCAGACTACAACTCCAGCATTACATTGCTGCGACTGAAAACATCCGGAGGGCCGCAGTTACAGCATCCCTAATAGAATCCACGGAAAGCAATGGTTACATAATAGATAGTCTCTTTTAATATAGAACCATTTTCTTGCCATCCACTACTCAGCAGTGATCGTCCGTGGAATTGAGCTGTTTTTTTACTGGTGTCCCAGTGCTTGTATTTCTCCATGTTGTGTATTGTAAACACACTGAGCGTGGGGATGTCACATGTCTACACGTCCCGACACCCAATCGGGCTCTGAGGATCAGGTGGTCTGATGTTCCTTCTGACTTCCCTGTCTTAGTGGTTTGCAGGTCATTTTTTTAGTTTTCGAGGTTGTGTGTGTCGGGAATAGTGAGTAGAATTGGTGTATGGAGAGGAACACGTCTGTTGTGGGGGCATCGTAGTAATCCACTTTCTGGACCAGCTGACCTACTGAGCCAAGATGTGTCCAAACAGCTGGACCTCCATATACCATGTGTGTACTTAAAGGGAAGGTAACCCCTGTTTACAATAGGTAAATGTGTGCCCAGAATGTAGTTTTCTGTAATTGCATGAGGGCTGCCATATTGCTTGACAGATGGTAAGTTGAGTGTTGCCTGTTGTGTGTACAGAACACTTCCTTGTATATTTGTGAGGATGCTGCCATATACTGTATGATTGTTAAACTTAAAAACACCATTGGCAGCTCCTACACAGAGAGAAATAATCTGTGGACACAATCGCACTGTGTAAGGAAAACATGGCGATCGTAGTGCCCAATGCATGCACTTTCACAGGGAGGGTATGTTGTGTGCACACTAACCTATGCCTAATCTGGTTGTAGGGCGTAAACCGGGGTCGGTCCCTTTAAGAGGCTGTGCTGTAACCTCCCTCTCTTTGCAGGTTCACTTCGCGCCTTGTGATCATTGTAGTGTGATTAACTTGTGTGTTTTATGCAAATCTGAGGGGGTGTTTTGTTTTCCCAGTTCTCACCTGTTTTCTTTCACCTGTTTCCCTGTGGAGAAATCTTGTACTTGCAAGAAATGGCCATCTTGGTGTAGGATCCCAGCTCAGAACTCTGCATGCTACACTTTGTAGGTGGGTGGCTAGAGGATGTCCATGCTCTCACCATATGGAGGTTTGATAAAATCACCCCCTTCTCACAGGTACCTATTTCACTTTTTCTACCCTTGTTTTAACATTTGGAAGTCGCCGAGGGTGCTTCTTGCAAGAGTTTTAGAACTGTTGGGGATTCTGGGTAAAGTTCCCAGAATCCTCCTGCAAGAATTTAGTTATGTTCCAGTGTAGGTAGATGTTGTGTATATACTCCTCCACAAGACCCGATAATGTGTTTTTTTTTTTTTTTTTTTCTTAATTGTGATGTGTGAGTCCTTGTGTGCTTGTGTTTTTTGCTGTTATGAAAGTCTGTAAATACACTGTGTAACATGCATGTAAGTCCACCACTTATTCAGACCATTAGCGTAGGGTACAAGATTTTTTTAATTAGTTCATTCCTACATATTAGGAGTACACATTGCATATAAAATATAAAAATATCAGTTGGGGTTGTGGGCAGGTAACTGACAAGTCACCAGTTTTTTGTGGGGCAACTGGTCTCCGAATAAGTTAGTGTTAAATGAAAGCCTGCAGTCATTCCTTTAAAATAAGCCCTAGATCACATCTCTGGCTGGAGCCTGTGAGAAAATATTGGGGTGAAGTTCATATTTCCTGCTTCCAGTTGGTTGAGTGACACACCTGACCTGCTCCTTCTGGGAGAGAAGCATGCTCGGTTAACTGAGGGATTGTTGTAGGATATCCTAAAGTTAACTGGGGAAAACAGCAAGTCTATTCCAAGAGTTAGGTGTACTGTGGCACACTGCTGTTGGCTTATACCCGAGGAAGAGACCTAGAGTCTCGAAACGTTGTATGTTTTTTTTGCACATATTAATAATTTATCACAGAAGTAGTGTGTCCTCTCTATTACACCTTGCATGGAAACGCAAGTACCTGGGGGAAAATTGACGTTAGATGGGGAGCCTATTAATGCAGACAGAGGCTGGTCACATGACCTGAAAACAGGTATTCAAACAGGAAGTAATCTAGCTCAACCTTTCCAGCAATAACTTCTCACAAATTTCATTTACAGATGTGATTAAGGTTATTATTAAGGTACAACAGAAGGCTTTCCAAAACAACCCTAACTTGTTAGACACCACAGCTACCCTTTAAATTTCTATAAACTTTAATTGGGTCCCTTTCCTTGTTAGGTACAGTTTTATTATCCGTGTAGTCTTAGAGGTTTACCATTGTACAGACCGATAGGAGTTATTTAAATCCCACTAAACATAGTGTTCATAATGACAGATGAAATAAGTAGCTATATTTTTGGCAGACCACATATATTTATTTCAGAATATAAAGTTGAATTTCAAGTGTTTATAAAGTCTTCTAGCTTAAGATAGAGTTGGATATTCGTTTTTCCATTATTCCTATGGATCATTAATTTAAACAGGACTAATTTAAAAGGGATTGATCTTTAATTATGTGTTATTTCTAGACCTTTTTAAAAATTTGCAGAAAAAGGAATTGACCCTTTAAGAGATGAAATTTAAATTGAAAGTCCAGCCCTCCAAGGAAATTATATAAACTTGAATCACCCCCCCCCAGCCCCAAAATATATTTTTTAATCTGAAATCAAGGTAGGGAGTGTCGTTATGACAGATCACAGCAATGAAGACTGAATGCTAATCCCTAGCTGCCTCCTATGAGCATGCTCAAGCTCATAAAGAACAAATATAGCCGTTAACACGCAGTAACCCCCTAAGTTTTCAAGGCATCCAGGATCCATAAGCTAATGATTCCAGAGGATAAGGTAGGTATGTTAACATCACATAAATAGGCCATCATGAGGGTGAAGTTGTCCTTTAATATTTCAAATAATCTGTAGAATTTCCTATGTTGGAATTTTGAACCTGAGACAGTGTAGAATTGGTTGAATAGACTTTTACATAGAGGCAATTTTTAAAGGGGAAGGGGGAAGTTCAGTAACAATACATATACTTTTCAGAAAAAGAGCAGTATTTTTTCATCCCAAAGACACTTCATGTGCCTATTCAGCATTTTGTCGTATATATATATTCAGCCAAAATACTGAATTCCTGTTTGCAGGACCCTTAGTAGGACCGTTATGGTCTTGCCCTTGACCCAGTGCCTAGGTGATTCAGTTGTCAGTAGAGATCTGAGCATGTGTGACCCATCTAACAGTCAATCAGTAGAAATTACTGTTAGGAACATTCCAAGGATTGGTGCATTCTGGGAAGAAGGACCATTAGAATCTGAAATGTCAGCTCACTAATGTCAACAGCAGGGATTTTTCAAATGGGAGAGAATATGTAGAATAACTAAGAAGGCATCACACACAACAACAATGTAACAAATATTGATCATTTCCACTGAAACTGTCCCTTTAATGTTTGGTAATCCTCTAGAATACAAGGAAACAAAATGTAAGTTCATAGTTTTTAGCCGTTATACATATTTGAAGGTCTTGATTGATTTGCTGGGTCCTTAACCGCTTGGTTGGGATGACATTTCATTCTATTGCCTCTGATTGTAACTAACCTTGAATTAATCAACATTTGTTTGTTCAAAGAAAGTGGAACCCTGCGTAAGTCTGAAACCACAATTCATACATTCAGTAAAGGTGTGAATGGGCTCAATGCTGAGAAAACAATACCTGGATTTCACTAACCCCTCTTTGTAAAGTGGTAACATGCATACATATTGCTTTAATACATAGTTTGCATTTATTTTGCTTACATTTTTTGTATGACCCCAAAATAGAAATTTGTGCCAGTTCTTATACACCCGCAGGTGCTGTCTGACACAGTCAAGTTTGTATGACCAGGGAATTAAAGGGCATGGCCACCCTAAAACAAAAACGTCGTCACATGTCTGTTGCCAACCCCAACTGATATACCGGCATTTTATTAGATGTATTACTAACCGGATAATTATAACCTCCATTCTGGAGGTAATAAGTAAGCTAGATCTCCCCTCCATGCAATCCTTTAAGGCTGTGACTACTTACATCAAAGCCAATGATTCGCTGCTGTTCCTCTGCACACGCTCAAGCTTCTAAAAAGCTCATTGAGCAGATATCTTTGCCAAAATTACAATACATGTAATAAACTAGGGGAAAATAGCAGTTGGGGTTGTGAGCAGATAACTGACAAGTCACCAGTTTTTGTTTTAAAGGGCGGACATGCTTTTACCAACACCAAAATTTAAAGTGTTCACCTTTACGTCTCCGTTCTCGCCGTTCTCTTCAGTGCAAACCAAATGGTTCCTCCTATGTGGACTGGCGGCAGGATTTTTTTTTACCGTCTTCACACCCCCCCCCCCCCCCTACAAGAAAGAGAAATATGCTCGGGGGAGATAAGGCACCAAGTCCTGAGCGAATAAATAAACTAAGCAAATCTGTCAGTTTTTTGTGCAAAAAGGCCATAAAATCATAAACTGCATATTCGGTTCTATCAGACATTTTCACAATTACGAACTACCTGCCCAGTCTGTTTCTTCAGCATCAAAGCAAACGTGCAACGGTTAAATGATAAATGGAATGGTCAGTCCTGAGCTCCCTGCAGTGGCAGGGCCAAGGAGGTGGAGCCTGGGGAAGCTCAACTACTATAGTGCTTGTTTGCCTTGTGGAATGTGTGTGCGCGTGCGTGAGCCCAGGTTCATCTGCAGATGTTGACCTGTGCCTCCATTTTGTAATGCTTGGTGATGGCTGTGTATGTTTACAGTGAGATGGCATGTCTGACCTGGATAACCTGTTTATGATTCATTTTTCCCATTGGAGTGGACCAGTTTCCTATTACTAAAACCGTTTTATTTTGTTTGTTCCAGGACAGTCTTTATGAAATCCGACCTTGACAACCGAAAACTGGGAGAGTTTCAGGATCTTCAATCTCCAATATGTCAGGTAATTGGAACGGGCCCAGATTAGTGATCCATCCCTGTATGTTGTGCCGCTCTTTACTTCCTGGGGTTCTGAAAATACCCGACGTGTCTAGTTTACATTCACGTAATACGGCGTGGTCATGTGACCTATTGTCCTCCTTTGGTGACCAACTCTGTATATTGACATTGTCTTCCCTCCGCGCAGAGTATCATTCGAGTGGTTTTTCAGATCCGCTTGCAGTACATGGAACATCAACAGCTGGAGGGCTGGAAATGGAGCCGACCAGGGGACCGAATCCTGGACATAGGTCAGTTTGCGCGCGTCCACATCTAATGTCGATCGTTAACGTGTGGGGAACTAAAAACACTTCCGTTTCCAGACATCCCTTGTCGGTCGGTATATTGGATCCCAGATCCAGCCCCACACAGCTCAACACTGTGGAATTCCTCTGGGATCCGAGCAAACGTTCCGCCTCCTTTATTCAGGTACAATAAAGAACATTCCGGGGGGTTCATAGAACTTCCTGGAAGGCAACGGAATCCGATTAAAGTAAAGTAGCTCCAACTCTTCTACATTGTACTGATTCTTTATTGGTCCTGTTACAAGGTTCACTGCATCAGCACAGAATTCACCCCTAGGAAGCATGGGGGGGAGAAAGGGGTCCCGTTCCGGATTCAGATCGACACCTTAAACAGAACGAATGGGGAATATACTGAAATCTGCATTCGCCAGCTGCCAGAGATTAAAGTCTTTAAGGTATCACTCCCCTGTGATCCGTATAGATAGTTTGGTCCGTGCATCCAGACCCAGGCACACTCCATATTATAGACGCCCTCCTCCTATGATAAATGAATATCTGAAAATCCCGCTGCACAGTTGACCACACCTCCTGAACTCGGTTACATGCTCAACGTGCAAAATCTGGATTGTATCATGATCCGCAAGACTGATATGGGTGTAACCAGTTCCTGCAGTAGTTTAAGAGGGCATGTGCGAGAACATAATGGTCAGTGACCAAACTGTGATTGAATGCTGGGAAATGAGCACTATGTTGGTTACACCAATCTCCAGCATCCACATTAATATGAGAGCACTTAACCGTATCTGAGTGTAACCGTAATTGCTCTCATCTTCTTTCGGATTTGGTGTTTGAGGCTTTAGTTATCCCGTTAATTTTGGCAAGTCCCTGACTTGTCCCAACGGTTGTTAAAGGGCAAGCCCCACCTAAAAAAAGTTAACTAAAATAAACAGGAGCAGGGGTTTCTGCACTGACAGCCACTCTACTTCTGGTCGCCAGGAAGTGGAGCGCTGTTGGCAGTAGGAGCAGCAAGGGACCGGTCAGGTAAACAAGTTCAGGGGCATCTTTGACACTTAAAAAAATTGCAAAACCTAGGTTTGGGGGGACATTAAACATTATAAAGTTTTATTTTAGGGTGTACGTGCCCTTAATATGTATGGCTAGAGGTATTCCCCTTTAAGAACTGAACAGTAAGGAGTGTTGTACTAACTGGGATCTACCCACAGCCTAAAGGAGCCGATCGCAAACAAAAAACAGACCGAGAAAAGATGGAGAGAGGACGATGCAAGAAAGGAGAAATATCAACCGTCCTTTGACCCGATATCCTGACCGAGGTGAGCGATGGGACAGACCTCAGGCACATATCCGCTAGGAGAGGTTTAGCCATTAGAGAGGGTTAGAGTCTTTTTACACCCACACGCCTGTGATTAAAGGAAGGTCCGTTTTTCCACAACTCATTCAGGTTACTCATGCTACACGCACAATGTCACTAGCACACAAACCAGAAAATTCATTTTATTTATTGAATCAGGATGAAGTGTGTTTGTATGGACGAGCGTTCGGAGACTCTGTACAACCCGCTGCTCTGTTATTTTAACTGCCTTGTTCCTCCCGCTGACTCTCTCTCCCATAATTCTTGAGCTGCTTTATCTAAATCCCTCCCCCCTGTAACTCCCTCTATCTCCTCTGTATTTTGCATTTTTAAGATTACTCCCAATATGGCTTAATTTGACCCACAATCTATTTCCTCATTTTGCTTAAATTTGCTTTAAAAATATTTTTAAAGTATTTTTTAATGTTTTAAAGTTTCATCCTTTATGTGTGTAATTGTTATCTCTCATTTATTTATTTTCCTTATTTTGTATTTTATTTGTGGTTTAAATATATACATTTTTATTATTTTGACAATTTTTCTGTAATTGTGTTGCATAATTGCTTTATTGGCTTTAGATTCCACCCCCCCTCGTTGTAATTTTCCGTTTCCTCTTTCCAATGAGATTATTAATGTTGCCGGTTTGATTCTAATTCCGGTGGAACCTGGTAAACTCTTTGCTGCTTCCTGTTTTTCCTTTTGGAATTAATCCCGCTGGTCTTTCGCTCTCTAACAGCCATGGAATCGATTTCATTGGTTCATATAACCGCTCCTAGAGAAAGTTTAGCCTCAGTGCACCAGAAGGAGACCTTTTATAAGGAGCAGTTGTATCCATCAACTCTTCCTCTCCCATAATGCTTTGCTCTAATCCTTCTTTCTCTGTGTTCGCTGCATGTCCTACTGTGCTTCCTATGTCCTCCCCCCCCCCCCCCCCCCCCCCCATTAAGGAGATCTTTTGCATTCACTCACTGTAACTGCCTTTTGCTTTTCTTTGTGCAGTGTTCTCCTTGGCCAGAGTTACCATATCAGGCAAACAGCTCCTCTTCCCCTGGTTACAACAGCTCCCCAAATACTTTCAGCATCGGAGATGGGTATGTTCCTGTGCCTTGTGCAGTAGGGGTCTATGGTGACCCACGCTGTGAAACTAGACTTAGGATCCCCCCAGCCTTATCCGTGGGAAATACGATCTTCCCAGTTTCTTAGTGGGGTCTGTATGTGGGACCGCCTTATCTTTATTGATATTATTAATAAATATCCTATAATTTGACATCCATCTTTCCCCCAAGTTTGGAGTTCACAGTCTCTCCCAGTGGAGCCGAAACAGCAGCTGTGAACGATTGGCTCTTGCCCTGTGTAGGATTCTGGTAGTTTCCTAGACAGGGATTGCCCGCTTTCCCTGTACCACATTTCCCTCGCCTGTGCGATATACATTTAGCAGGACTAGGCAGGAGCTTGTATTCAGTTTAGTTCCCCTGGGCAGTTTGATTTCATCTCTCTAACTTCTTATTTCTTTCTGGTTTAGGAACAGTTCTCCCACTGAACAAGTAGAGACTCACCCATAAGGACGATGTAGGTACCTCCTTCTGCCTTTCACCATCTAAATATCAAATGCTGGAAGGGTTTTATCTTTAGGGCATGGCTGTTTTTATTATTAAATAAATGGCGTTTCTGGACCTTTAAAGTATTGAAGGGTTTTGATTGGACAGTTGGAACCTTTTTGTCTTTTTTTTTTTTTTTTTTTTTTCCCCACTTCTGGTCTTTACATTGATTTGTAGAGATGGTAACTGATATCTGAACGGTTGTTTCTTATACAGAAATCTGTTGTTGGGTTTCATAGTGACATTTGGAATCCTGAGGAAAAACGGAAAGTAAGTCCTTCCCAATACGCTAAGTAGGAGGATCAGAAATAAACTTTAAATACAATATCATTTGGTTTTCTTTCTCTCTGAACACCTGTGCCGGCTGCTTCCATCCAAGAGTCCAGCAGTGGTTGGAGCGGAATAGATTCCCGCAGTATTGCCGCGTTTTTTCCAACTTCTCCGGTAATCATCCGCTTCTTCCTGAATTGGTTTGTTATGATCTGTAACGTTTCACTTCCTGTTTCTGGGCGTCCTGCCGTATTGAGTGTTGGTGTTGGTTCTGTGAACTGATGAAGAAATGTAATTAGGGTGTTTGTTTTCAGGCACGGATTGTTAAAAATGTCCAAGGAAGATTTTGTCAAGTCTGTGGCCCAGCCGATGGGATCAGACTCTAATGCGGTTAAAAGGAAGGTGAGTGAGCGCTCAAGAGTCTTCCATCTGAATGAACTTTGCTGATTGAATATTAAAAGTCCCTTTCCTTTACCGCCCACAGAAACGTGAGGCCACGACTGAACCTATACGTTTGCCACGAACCTGAAACAAAACGCTCACTCCTGCAGCATAAGAGAGATCAGGGGGACAGCCAGTGTGCGGACGGTCTTGTGTGAAAATGTATATCTGGGGGCGGGACACGTCACGGTCTCGGATCAGATGTTTAGTCACTTTGGGGTAAAATGTCGGGATACAAAAAACTGACCGTGCAGAATTTTATTTTCCATTTTCTATTTCTGCTAAACTGGTTTTCTTTGCTGAGATAGGCGGAGCCTTGTGATGGAGAGACATGCTGCTGGGTAACTGCTGGTATCTGTTTAGTGGCAGATGTACATTTCATCCTTGGCAGGTGTGTATAAAGTTTCCTGGTGGTAATCGTGTGTAACCTGCAAGCAGCCCCGTGCGTTGAAAATTCAATGACCCCTGACTATTTAGTAATGTCGGACAACCTGATTCTCCCCTGCAGTGTATCACGCAATTTTCCTGGATGAACTGACCTCTTTGGAGCTCATAGAGAAGATTGCCAACCTGTATACAATCTCCCCCAGCCGATCAACCAGATCTATCGGCAGGGACCATGGAATTCATGTTGTCATCAGTTCAGAGGTTGGTACACCAGGTTTGCTGCACTGTCATCCTGCTAGGGGGGCTCAGTGATGCATTTGCCTTAGATGTCACCCGCTACCTAGAACAGAACCGCAGGCAGATTTGCCATGATTTATAATGTGAGGATATGTAGAACAACCATTACACTAGGTAAATATTTTGAGATGTGTCAGGAATGTGCCCGATCGGGATTAGCTGTGGCCTGGCAGTGATTTCCCCCCCTGGGTCTCTAATCCAGAATTCCTCTTAATTGCTTGTGTAGGTTCTTTTAAAGGGTATAGAACTACAATTCCATTAACCCCAGTCCTTGTTCTGTTAAATGGGCTTTTAGATATGGATCCTATTTAAAAGGGGGTGATTATTCTGGGAGGGTCTGTGCAGCTGTTTACATAAGATTGTGTTAATAAAAATGCAGAATTTCCCCCTTCTGTGTTTGCCTCCTAATTTGCTAATCATCAAAGGCTGGAGCTGATGTACGGTGGTTTTTAGACAGCAGAACAAACTGGGACATCCATAAAGTAAATCGTTTAGAACCAGTATTCAAGAACGGGAGAAAACAAAGAGCTTTGTTTTCTTTTTGCAGATGGTTCAGAATTTCCAGGACGAATCCGCTTTGTAATTAGCACACTTAAAGGTATTTGTCAAACTTGTACATTAGTGTGGCAGCTCCGTTTGGAGTGATCTTTTACCTCACTGCCGTGGGCGGATAAACATAGAAGCTCCTTCCTGTCCCATGTCTGTTATAGTGCTCAATTTCATAATGGGGTGTAGATTGCTTACTGTTAAGAATATTATTGTATTGTAACATTGGGGACAACTATGGCCTGATAGGGTTGCATGCAGGTGATGTTGCTGCTGGCCCCAAGGCCTCTGGGATGTTGATGTATAATATTAAAAATAACCTACATAACATACATACATACAGTGGGCCCAGAAATGAACTAGCCATAGTGTGTGTCAGCGATAACGATCGTAGATTTACAATCCCCATAGAATACCATTGCGATAGTTTACTACCGAATGTTCGTGGTTGGTAAATGTGCGGCCTTACATATCAGTCATGCATTTTTAATAACGCGCAGTATCGCTAAGTTGCGGCGTTTACAAATAGGGCCCTAGTCCTAATGGCAGGTTGGATCTGCATGGATTAGAGACAATTGATGTGTTGTGTTATTGGTGATTGCTTAGTCAGGTCTCTTGCCCTTCTGGAAGGCAGTTAAATGATAACCGAACAGACTGTCCTAGTTCCATCCACTACGTGGGTATAGGTGATTTTATTGCTTTTCTCCAATTCATATTCTCCCACGGAGTGTATGGAACCACAATTAACCAAATTCTCTCATTGTATTTTGTTTTTTTGCAGCAGAAAGCAGTGGTGGATACCACGTCATATTAAAATAAAGGCCCCCCCCTGGATGACGTCTCATCTATTGTAAAGTCAGAATAAGGACACCGGGAGCTGGTTCTATCCCCGGGTCTCCGTTACTACTCCTTAGTGAGTAAATGTTCTGTGTCCTCAGAGGTCCCCATGTCCGACAGGGAGATTTGTGTAAAATATATAAATATATCGCTCCACTGTAAATGGGGAATCCGTCTTCTGTAAATAAATAATAAATAGGAGAACTTCTAAGCTCAGGATTATTTGGTGATTTTTTTTTTTTTTTCTTGCCCAAAATGTATCAATGGCTCCTTATTCCTACCTGGCAGAATTTATGGTTTTTTCATTTTAGGTGTTACATGGAGTTCCTTATAGAGCACCTACTGCAAATGGGTTAGTCCCATAAACAAGACCGTATACCAGCGTAGGAACCTTTAACTCGTGCTGCAAATTGTTAGCAACTGTTTTAATTAGCAGTGTAGACTGGTACTGGATTGTAGATAATGTTGGTGTATGGCAGGTCACTCTCAATGGTGTTCCGGGCATCAGCCCATCAGAAATCTAGATCTTCCCCGATGGATACTCATTCCATGTATACAGAATCTTCCCATTTATTTACATCTCCTGTTCAATAGACTGTGAATGAAATTGTAGGGATTTAAATTTCTAGATTACCAGAAGCCAATTGAATTGATTTACCAATGCGCACAGCTTTATTTTTAGGGTTTTATTGATAAATACTTATAACTATGACCGTCTTGTAGCATCTCAATTGCCCAACTATTAAATGTGCATTTAGGGGCCTTTGTTCTATGTGAAGCCATTTAGGGTCCACTCCGATTGGGGTATTAGAAGTGTGTTCAGTGTTGTGGGCTGGTAGTTTGCTATACAACCTGCACCAGCCTGGGAGAATTCTTAGTCGAGGCCTGTGTATGGAGTCTTTCTCATCCCATCATGGCAGTGAATGTTAGGCAAAGAAGAAGCACTTAATTGATCCCATTCCAGCAGGCAGGTTCAATGGCTAGTACAGTAATAAAATCTTAAGCATTATCTTATTGCAACTGGGGATCCTCAGTTTTTAGTCCTATAGGTAGGGAGGGGTCCTTAAGTAAAAATCTGTATGAATGTACAGTTATCATGTCCTATACAAATATATATAGAAAGATATTATTATTTGTTGACTTTATTTTGAGCGGTTTCTGAATTCTGGGTGCAAAGTAGCATTGAGGATATTGATCAGAGGTTGAGATGGGAGACACCCAGTTATATTCAATGTTCGTGGCCTTAAGCTAAACTTCACATCTGTCCCTTACTGTGATTTGTACTAAATAACCTTTAAGGAGGAATTAAGGGGAACATGGGGTTTTCTATCTTCGATCTGTGATTCTTTGTAACTAATTCAGTTCTCCCCAATTCTCCATCTTGTTTCTTGCCAAATGTTCTCTCTGCTGTGACTTTGTGGGGGGAAAGTGGGGGGTGTGTGTCTTTTTTTTTTGGAATTGTGCTGGTGTGAGTTGGCAGTTGTGTTGCTTTACGGTGGTGAAAAATTCAACCTTTCTATGCAAAGTGAACATTTTTGTGATCTCGTAGTGGACGGACCGAGCCAGTGAAATGTTTGTTTTTATCTTTATTTTGTTTTTTTAATATACTGCCACCACTATATATATTTTTTTTTTTGTAGTGAAATGGGGAAGAAAACAAGCAAATTGAACTCGCTCGACTTTACTTTTTGTATAAAAACGAAATCCGAGAATCTGTAATAAAAGCAATAAACTGTTTGTACAGAGATTTGACTGGTTTTGGTTCTTGTTTTAATACCTCTACCCTGCTTGATTCCCGTGTAAAGACCCCAATACACTGCAATGATATTCCCAATAGTTCAGCGAATTCATGGAAGTTGTGGAAGATCCAGACCTTTTCTGTTGTTTTTCGATCCTGTTTGATGATCTGAATCAGTCAATCGGTTTTTTAAAAAGGAAGATTGGGCGAAGTGAGCATTGTAAGGGACTTCCAAGAGGTAGAGATTTAACTGCAGGGGCAGGTCTAAAGCTATAGCACAGGTTATTCAGATTCACACTCTAAATTCCCATATAAGATCAGTAAAGTGTCTCTTAGGCTGGGCCATACTGAAATGAATGGTAACGTGCTAGAAAAGCGCTCGCGTGTTTCTAGCGTGTTACCGTGCGTTTGCATTGCGATTCGCGTGATTTTGCGTCCAAGCACATGCGAATTTAATCACGGAAGTCATTTTGACTAAAGGGCTCACCCCACCCCAACAAGTTATATTTACCTTCAGGACCCCACACAAACCCCTAAAGATGCAATATTTACCTGTCGTCAATGTCCCCGAAGACGGACATTCTTTAAAAGCTGTAGGAACTTGCACAGCCACAAAGGAGGTATCTCGGGTGATAACCATTAGGATTGCTGTGGTGGGCACACTGCTACCTGGAACAACCAGGACAAGAGCTGCCAGCTCTCCCGAGAGAACATGTTGGGATGGGTATTGTGGTCTTTAGGTTTGGGGGGTCTTGGCGATAAGTCAGAATGAAGGCTCTTTAACAATAATAAAGGGAAAATTGCCAGCGCACAGTTTCGTTTAAAAATGTTAACTATCGTTTATGAGTTTAAATTGTTTAATGTGTATGCGACTAAAATAATAATTGAAATAAAAAAACATGCAGTGCTGGTACCACTCTTTGGCCAAAATACAGAAGCTTGCAATGCCACGTGAAGGAGAGTCCCATTCTAGTCTAGTGCATCCTCCACATTGCTGCCTTCGCTCACTGGTAAAATGGTTGCTGCTTGTCTAAGGTGTGTTAGAACTGCATTTTACAAGATTGGTAAGCGTAGGGTCAGCAATATGGGACAACACCATCGTCCTATTTGAACCTTCAGTGTCCTAACAAGAACAAAACTTGTGTATTTATAGGGTTAGATTTGTGCTGTAATGGGGAATGTGTACTGGGGCTGATCAATGAAAAAAATATTTTTCTAATTTATTATTCCTTGACTGTTGAAAAAGATGAAAGGAGTTCAGTTATCATTAGACGGAGTCTTGTCTCGTCATCTCTTTTAGCGAACATTAATTGCCTGCATGTAAACTGGTGTAAAATGATTAAGTCACGCGGTTATAGAAAACCAGTAACACGTGCAGTGTCTGAGCGTGTACGTCCAGGGGACAAGATGTTCAGATTGATTCACCAGTTCCGGAATATTCGGATTATTTCCATGACAGGTGTTTAGTTGGAAAGGTACACGTTGATCATTCCCAGTATGTTAATAGGAACATTAATTGCTAGACTGAGCGAGAGCAGGGATTATTAAACTGAATGGCAGTGGAAGATTTCTAGAAAAACAGACTGATCGAGTGATCCGTGATTCCCTCAATTAGACGTCTCGTTGAGGAGATTTAACCTTCATCACGTTTTCCTTGGTGACGACCTAATTACAGGTTCGTGGACCTAGAGGGTTGTCGTGCCTGCTGACCGTATCCCGATGGGTGAAGGTCCTTATGATACCTTATTACAAAATGTCAGATAATGTTTGTCCCTGGCATAGTGAGTGTCATCATGCTCCTATTGTAAGGGGGCTCACTATTATATATTTTGAAATATCTGAGAGCTTGATAAATGTGTTCATTCAAGTAAATGTGTATCAGCATGGGTATGATCTGGGAAATTGTGTCAGCACTAGGGCCGTATATATAAAGATGCAATACCGCAGATATGCAATACCACGTTTTACTGGCATTGTAAGCTACCCATGACTATAGTGGTTTATAATGGTTTTTTCCTTTGCACATGGTTGGAAAATCCCTCTCAAACCGTTTTTTAACAAAGTCTAGGAGATGTCTGCAGTGTTGCTGATAGGATTGTAAAGTTACACTTCCTAGGCTGTCCTATCTGAGTCCTTTGACAATCACATAATAAGCTGTGTGTCCTGTCCGCTACCTATGGACACATTAAGCTTCCTCTACACGGGGCTCACGTTTTGAGCAATTTTGATCAGATCACGTCTGTACAATTAAAACCCACTTTTGGTTTTTCCGATCGCACTGCTCGACAATGTGAGCGGTTTACAACATGAAAATTTTCCGCGTGACTCCATCTTCTGTCCTATCTCTCCGCAGGTGTCAACCTAAAATCTGCAAAAGATTGAGGGCTCAAGTATGGAACTTCAAGCTGTTCTTCCATTAGGATTTACGATCCTTAAACTTTGGAAATGATGTAATCCAATCAGAAGAAAATCTGTACGTTTATGCGAACTTTAGGGAGAGAAAAGTTCTTTGGTTTGTGGCTACTTTAAATTAAGAAGGTTGGTGGGTGGGTTATTGATGCAGATGATGAAGCCCTGTCCCAGTAGGGCATGGTCCTGACAGACGTAGGGCGGAGCAATGGTGCGGTGATGTAAGCTCACAGTACTAGCAGGAAAAATAACCTTTACCTGCTGTAACTCGTAGTACGACATGTGATTCCTATCACAAACAATTCGCTGTTTTTCAGGTGATTTTTTGTGTATCGAGGTCGACAATCATCATTACCGACCAAAAGCCCATCACAAACAAATGTTTGTGTCATGCAGTCGGATATTCGCGTGCCCTACGAAGTCTGTTACCTGGTTGAATGGGCTCGATGAAGTGACTACGTATGAAAATTGCCAAGCACCCACCTGTGTCGATCCGTCCAACCTAGCAGTGTTGGCGTTGGATTTCTTTTCTGGTTTCATTGATCGTGTGCTACATACTCCCAAGTGGCATTTTCTCCAGGTTGAAGGGTAACTGGTCCCCAATTGTTTCAACCAAATTATGTTCACCTTCCATCATACCTTCCAAATGAACCCTAATGTATGGATGGAAGGCAAATTCATTGTAATCAGGTTCTGGTCGGATGTCACTGGATCAAGTTCTATGTAGAGTTGCCATACTGAAATTTATAGTAGATTCAGCCATTTCTATAGAGTTTGTCTACCTGGTGTTAACCTGTCATTTGATGTTGCACCACTATACATTTATATACAGTATTATTTAGCTATTCAGTGATGTCGAACCATGGCACTCCAGATGTTTAGAAACTACAACTACCAGCTGCCCATGTTCGACACTATGTCCAATGTCTGTTCATATAACATAACACTAAATAACGTTCAGAATTTCATCCATAGGGGCATATTTATAAAGGCAAAATAACGATGTTGTAAGATTCTTTAGGGTACAGGTCTACCAGGGGGGCAGTCGGGAAACAATGGACCGCATGCTGTGCCCCGGCCCTTACTTTCACCCGTTCTGATTTAAAGGGTTTAATTTTTTCCTACAATAAGATTGCCGTGTGTTGATGTTCTTACAGGTGATTATGTGAAGAAAAGTACAAAACAATAAAGTTGTTATCAGTAAGAATTTGAGCAGCAGGTCAGGCAGGTCACAGGCCAGGTCAGAGTCAGAAGGAAACCGACGACAATGTCAGGTCAGGGAGGCCCCAGACAAGCAGCTTAAAATGTCATGGGAATTCTATATTCACAGCTGAATGTTAATGGTTTAGAAGGACATTGGTGTGGTTCGAAAGACCTTGTGTGTTCTGAAGGACCATGTGTGGTTTAAAAGGACCAGTATGTGGTTCAGAAGGACCTTGTGTGATTCAGGGACCATGTGTGGTTTAATAGTACCTGATGTGTTTAGAAGGACCTTGTGTTTCAGAGGACCATATGTTTTGGAAGGACGCTGAGTGTTTAGAAGGACCTTGTGTGATTCAAGGACCATGTGTGGTTTAGAAGGACCTGATGTTGATTAGAAGGACCTTGTGTGGTTCAGAAGGACATATGTGGTTTGAAGGATCCTGGTCGTTGTTTAGAAGGCAGTGGTTTAGAAGGACTTGTGTGGGTTAATATGTGGTTAATATGGATCCCCTGGTCATATAAGGTTAACATCAGAACCAGTCACGATTTGCAAATTCAGATACATAAGAGTCACACGTTGGGTGTCTTGTAGGGAGTCCTCTGGACCCGTTCCACACAGTCCTACCATTGGTCAATGTATTATCTTACAGGAACATTCGCCCTAATAAATGGGATTTAGGGTGGTCCAATTGGAGGTGAGAATGTCCCATTAAAGGAAAACTAGTTGGCAGACAGTGAATTTCACTGTCCCATGAGAACGTGACATTCTTCCCGAAATGTTCCACTGTCCCCATTACGTCATGTGATATCCATGGAATCAGAATATTCAACCAATGAATTATTATTGTGGATACGAACATGATGTTTAGTCGTTTCTGTTCTATTGAAAACAGTTTTCGGTGGATATATCTGGCTGGTTGTTCAAAGGCACAATCCGGCCAGATCAGTTCCTCGCAAGAGCAGTTTGCAGAGCTGACGTTGGCCCTTTCAGATTGGGGGGAGGTGTATCACGTCCTTCATATCGATCCGCTGGGATTCCCTTTGCCCTGGAGATGAGCAATCATGTCCTACAGCAATACCCCCCCCAATGTCGAAAACTACAACTCCCAACATTCTGGGTTGCAGATTAACAAGATCAATTGCGTTCTTGAAGATAAAGGTTGAAGGTCACATTAAAAATAATTTCATGAGAATCTTCACCTCTGCTCCTTCTGTCTCCCTACTCGTATCGTACAGGTAATAAATAGCCAACCACCCCAAAAAGCACTGAGATCCTATCTGAACAACACCAGGAACGCGTTAGGGATTACTTACCTTTAAACTTAACATATTGGTTAAAGCAAATGGACTGTAAATGTGTAGGGACATTATATATAAGAGCAGGCTGGGGGACTGTATGTAGGGCCCATTGGTAAAATGGGTTAATATATTGACTGTTTTTATTCATTGTTTGGAACAGTTACCGAATCACATTTCCCCTTTGGACACTGTGAATGGGGAATCCTCAGTGACCGATCTCAGCCATAGTGTACCAACGGAGACCTTAAGGACCGCAGTGGCATTGTACAGCCCATAAAAGAACCCAGTGCCCAACAATGGTCGCAAACACAATTCTTCCATGTACGGCCAGCTTTAAAAACAGCCATACTAGTGACTTCAAGACAGCAATGGTCCCTATAGCCATCATCCTGGGAAACACCTCACTAGATAATTACAATTCAATGTTTTACTATTTATATGAACCTTACTTAAACAAAGACCAATTGTCTTCCTTTACCGGCAACATCCCTTATTCCGTATGGAATACAGCAGAGCCGTAATATCAGTTAATATCCTTAAACAAATTGTGGAAATTTGGGAAACCCTTTGCTTACCAGACTGGGTTAATGATCGACCAACTGTATTTCTGGTTATTAAAGGGCAACTCCACCCACTAAGAAATCTTTAGAAAGAATGGCTCTTTATAATATGGTGAATATCTAGTTTGTCCTATGAATTCATTACTGTATGCCTGCTATGCTTTGGAGTCCTCATGGAAACGAGCAATTTAGATACCTGTACTGAGCCTGTACTGAAGCCTGGGCATGACTCAGAAGGCAGGACAGGGATTACACTTCGTCATTGGCTGTGATGTCAACGTAAATCCTAACTGACAGTTTACTAATGAGAGAAACCAGAAGCAGAAAAGGGAAACCAGGACATTGTGCAGGATTTAAGTAGACTTACACTTCACATTTCTAACTATTCGGTCAGGGTTATTGGGGGGTGATTTACCTGTATTGTAAGTTTTCATTTAGGGCTGTACACTTGCTTAAAGAGTTTGTTCGCGTCCCAAAACCCCTGCAATAATTATTCCATGAGAGGTGCCGTTAACCCCTTCAGGGGCGTAAACTACCAGGGCAAAGTCTGCAGTGCTGTGGGCCATCTCATGGGAACAGGCAGGTTACTGCACAGCTTGTCGGAATAAATTAACAGATTTACATGGAGGATTGACTTTCGGTAGGACTAAATTATATGTGGCCAATTTAATTCTTAATTAGGGGTGTTGAAATCTTCTTTAATGTCATTTTAATATATTAAAGGCACGGCGTGTATTGTTTTTTAATTTTAATTTTAAAAAACCAAACATCGCAATGGATAATACACATTGAATGTGTGGGTTCTTACCATAAGTGCGCGCATCTGTATTGGATAGAACCAAATGATTCAACATTGTAGCCCAGAATGCGCACCTTACCTTGGAACATTCCTAACAGTAATTTCTATGATTGGCTGTTGGACGGGCAACATGCTCAGACTCTACTGAGCAAATGAATCCACCGGGGCTGGACCGTAATGGACCGTATGGGGCCCTGCACAACAGGAATCAGTACTTTAAAACCAATGGGCAATTATGGTCATTGATAACATGTGAACCGGTGTTCAAACTTTCCTTTAAAATTGGTTTTTTCGTATAAATAAACGGGTCTTTATTTAGTCTACCCGAGAACATGTGAGAAACATGGATGGGGCCCTGGGTCTTTATAGAAAAGTGTTGTTTATCAAAATTGTTTCACATATTTCGTGGATCTGTCAATTTCACCGCCATGCCCGAGAGTCTTTTTACGTGTGGCAAGTTGACATTAAAATCTAGATCGAATCTGTGTAATGGTCAAGCCTGGTGTGTGGGCTAGCTATAGGGAATGCTGGGGGGAGTGTAGGTTTGATTGATTTACCATTGTAGTAAGGGGGGGTTTCATAATGGAATGATCTTGATCGTATAGAAAAGCTTGGATTCTAACCATTTAGTAGACGGGGGTTCATATGGAAATGGAATCTGCGAAAGACACAACGTTGGATTATACCAGTTTGTAGAGGGGGGGGGGTTCCTAATGGCATGGTCTGCGAATAGACCAAACGTTGGATTCACATTAGTAACAGGGGGGGTCAAAATGGAATGAATCTGCGTATAGACAAAACAAAAGTTGGATTCTACCATTTAGTAAGGGGGGTTCATAATGGCAATGATCTCAATGACAAAGTTGGCTTTCTACCATTTGTTAGGGGGGGGGTTTCATAATGGAATCGGATCCTGCGAATAGACAACGTTGATTCACCATTTAGTAGAGGGGTGGGGTTCAATGGAAGGATCTGCGAATAGACAAACGTTGGATTCTACCTTTTCAGGAGGGGTTCCAATATGGCAATGGATCTGCGAATAGGACAAACGTGGATCTACCATTCAGTAACAGGGGGGCATTTCATAATAGATGGAACTGCGTAAGACACAATGTGGAGTCCACCATTCGTATGGGCTATGAGCTGTTAGTGTGATCACCTGCCCTTTAAAACGGCACATAATACAGTGCGTTAACACTCGCAACACCGCTGTTGGCGTTTATGGCCAGACAGTACATAGGTGCGTCCCCTGCCCTCTCAACTCCTGGCGCCGACGATTCGGGTGTCACAAGCCAAAGTATCAAGGGGAGCACACACACAAGGTGAATCCAAATTTTTACTAATACTCATTTGTTATAAATAAGATCTTCTGTGTTTGTTTTCACAAAATACCATTGGGGATTCCACATTTGTAGGTGCTGCCTATAACTTTCTTGGTCCTTTAAAAGCACACCTAGTGGGGCCAATTGCGAGCCGTTAATCGGAGTACAATGTCAAAATTTTTTAAGTACTACCGGGCCAGATTCCAGCACTTAGAAGGGGCATTAAACACTCTGGGTATTGAAAGGACATGAAGTACAATTAGATTAATGAGGAGACCATGAATAATTCGAGTCAGTCAAGTAATCAGCTAAATCCAGATGGCACAGGGGCCTTTAGAATCGAGATCTACGCAGACTAATTGTCACAACGGGAACGTTTTTTTCCCCTATTAATTTTGCTATCAATTGTCTTTACCTTTCCGGTCACTGTATAGAGATTAAATCAGCTGATGGGAGCGTGGTGGTTTTCCCTGTATTTTCGGCAATGTTCCTCCCATGACCCTTGTGTGGGTCAACTTCACGGGGCATGAGGGGATAGCAGAAGATGTCATACCCGGGGCTCTATCCCATCGGCGAGCGAACAACATTTGCATTGTACCCACAGCGAATCGAGGCAGGCACTGCCCCACCGCACACCAATACTCAATCCGAAACGCTGTGGCCAGGACCAGACAAAGCGTCCGATTAATTCAGCCGTCGGGGAAGAAGGAGCGCCCTGGGCACCCCAAACCTACACTACCTAAGTTACTTATTAAGCCCGCATCGAGCGCGAGGCCGCAAAATAACCCGAGCGAATGTGATTAATTCCGCCAACTCCCAGGAGAGTTGCGCGCTACACTTTAAAAAGGCGATAATGATATGGTACGCTCGGTGGCTGCGGCCTCGTCAATGCGCCCGCGGTGGGATGATGTTAGGCCATGCTCATTGGTGCTATTATAAGGATAGTCACACATAGTGGCTAAACAGGAGTCCAGCTTGCTAAATTAACTCACTAGAATACAACTCTCAGGAAGTTGCAATATAAATAACTATAAATGCACATTATCAAGGCACTCAATCTAATGGAATTAAGAGGATACCCCACATCATCTTTAATAATTCCGCCGCTGATAGCAATGCCTCACTCGTAATAACCGGCCTCGCTTAAGGACGTGCGGACCCTTTCATTACATGCAGATATGAACCGGCCCTGGCACGAACACTGCACTGTAGCCAGACAGCGCGCGGTTCTAACGAGCTTCTATTCGAGCTGTCTTATATATTAAAATATTGATTGAAAGTTGTGATAGTAAGTTACGACACGCGAATCAGAGAGGACGCTACGACAGTATATGTGGCAGAATATGACATTTATTAGTTAAGTGAGGTTGCCAGACTTCCAAATCCTCCAGCAGGTGGAGTAACTAAAGTGCTGTGTATTGAACATTGTCAAAACTATATACACAAAAGTGCTCTGACATGAGCAGAGAACACCAATAGATTAGAATTCTTATATGTATCTTCCATCTCCTCCTCTTCTCAGTAATATCTCATTACCCTCTAATGTTCACGTCTATTTTCTACTATCTACTCTCTGTTAATTCTCTATCATGTCTCCACTTCTTCCTTAGTCTCTCCTGGCATCACACTTCCTCTTTCCTACATTATATTCACGGGTCTACCTCTTTACTCTGTCTCTATCACAGTCTACTTGGGATCTCTCCGTCTCCATCTCAACCCACATCTCTGTCTACCCTCTCGTGTGCTCTTTCATTATGCATTTCAATGAACCTGGTATCTCCGCCTGTTGTTAAATAAGGATGGGCATTATACCTTTCACCAAATTAAAGGTCTCTTTAAACAAAGTTTTTAAGTTGCGGGTCCAGAGAGATGGGACTCATTTAAATTTGGAATTGCTCTGAGAATGAAGAGTGAAAATAATCGTTACCTTCTCTAAATGCGTGGAAGTGGAAACATCATTATCGGCTGAACTTCCATCTATCGGTTTCCATCATTAATGCCCTTTGCGAGTTTAGTCTACGTCTTGTGTGGTGGGGGCATTCTAGTATTAATCGAACTGTGGTGAGGAACTGTGTGATATTTGGATTCTAAGCAGAGGAGCCAGCAGATTTCAAGCACATGGGGCAACAAAAAAAAACAAACAAAATCAGTGAGATTGACCCGTCAAAGTTGAAAGACAATAATCAGATTAAAGACAATACCCAATAAGGGCGAGGAAAAACATCTAAGAGATTGGACCTAGGTATAGGAATGATCGCAGGTGTCAAGTGGTGGGGACTCTAATGGAGGGGAGATAGGCGAAGCTGACCGCCAAGACCGACATGACGAACGGTGTGGCTGCCAATGCTGGTGGATCAGAGACAGATTATTGGGAGGGGGCGGGTGTGAACCCGCGGTTGGGTGGGCTCACATTAGTGTCCAATGGACAAAGGTAGAGGTGGAGGTGAAGTGAGACATTGAATCTCCATAGCAGTTGGTAAGGCTGCGGTGAGGGCATTTTCTGGTTTATGGTGGATTCAATTACAGACAGAGCCGATTGGAGTAGCGAACTGCCAGCACATCCAGGGGTAGAAAGGTCTTACAATTTCATATGAGCAGTTATTTCAAGATGGTCAGAAGTGCCTAATAGAAGACGCGCTGTTGGATCGTGATATCTAATAACCCTGGCTCATCTGGAGCTGAGGGTAATGGGAAGGCTTAGGGAATAGGGACATGATATAGTGTCATTAATATCGGGAAATAGTGATTATGATTATAGGTATAATATAGGGACTAGGACCATGATATGTCATTTATAGGGCATGTGCTCAGATCTTACGTTGTCATTAAATAGGGCTAGTGCCATTGATATAGGTCATTTAATATCGGAATACCAGGGGAGAGTTATGGGTAGGACTGAACTACAACCCAATACATGGCCAGGGGAGAGTTATGAGTAGGACTGAACTACAACCCAATACATGGCCAGGGGAGAGTTATGGGTAGGACTGAACTACAACCCAATACATGGCTTCAGTCCTACTCATAACTCTCCCCTGCCATGTATTGGGTGTAGTTCAGTCCACCCATAACTCTCCCCTGGCCATGTATTGGGTTGTAGTCAGTCCTACCCATAACTCTCCCCGGCCATGTATTGGGTTGTAGTTCAGTCCTACCATAACTCTCCCCTGGCCATGTTGGGTTGTAGTTCAGTCCTACCCATAACTCTCCCCCCGGCCATGTATTGGGTTGTAGTTCAGTCCTACCCATAACTCTCCCCCCGGCCATGTATTGGGTGTAGTTCAGTCCTACCCATCATACTCTCCCCCCGCCATGTATTGGGATGTAGTTCAGTCCTACCCATAACCTCTCCCCTGGCCATTATTGGATGTAGTTCAGTCCTACCCATAACTCTCCCCCCGGCCATGTATGGGGTGTAGTTCATTCTCTACCCTAACTCTCCTCTCTCCCCCCCGCCGGCCATGTATTGGGATGTAGTTCAGTCTACTACCATAACTCTCCCCCCCCGCTGGCATGTATTGGGATGTAGTTCAGTCCTACCCATACCTCCCTCTCTCCCCCCGGCCATGTATTGGGGTGTAGTTTCAGTCCTACCCATACTCTCCCCCCCGCCATGTATTGGGATGTAGTTTCAGACATACTCCTCCACCTCATCACTCTCCCCCCGGCCATGTATTGGGGTGTAGTTCAGTCCTACCCATAACTCTCCCCTCTCCCCCCCGGCCATGTATTGGGATGTAGTTCAGTCCTACCAAACTCTCCCCCCCCCGGCCATGTATTGGGATGTAGTTCATTCCTACCCAAATCATCTCTGGCTCCACTCCCCCAGCTGTATTGGGTGTAGTTCAGTCCTACCCATAACTCCCCCCGCCATGTATTGGGATGTAGTTCAGTCCTACCCATAACTCTCCCCCGGCCATGTATTGGGTGTAGTTCAGTCCTACCCATACTCTCCCTCCGCCCCCCCCCCCCCGGCCATGTATTGGGATGTGTTCAGTCCTCCCATAACTCTCCCCCCGGCCAGTATTGGGGTGTAGTTCAGTTCCTACCCATAACTCATCTCTCCCCCGGCCATGTATTGGGATGTAGTTCAGTCCTACCCATAACTCCCCCCCCCCGGCAGTCGTACTCTCCCCCGGCCATGTATGGATGTAGTTCAGTCCTACCCATAACTCTCCCGCCATTGTATTGGGATGTAGTTCAGTCCTACCCATAACTCTCCCCTGGCCAGTTTTGGATTAGTTCAGTCCTACCCATAACTCTCCCCTCCCCCCGCGCCATGTATTGGATGTAGTTCAGTCCTACCCATAACTCTCCCCCCCCCGGCCATGTATTGGGATGTAGTTCAGTCCTACCCATAACTCTCCCCCCCCGCCATGTATTGGGATGTAGTTCTCCTACCCATAACTCTCCCCCCGGCCATGTATTGGGATGTAGTTCAGTCCTACCCATAACCTCCCCCCGCCATGTATTGGGGTGTAGTTCAGTCTATGATGGCCCTTTCTAGCCCCATTACACAGGGACGGTTGTGGCCCCCAGAAACAACCAGGGCACCGCTGACCCTCCCCTAACACAGGCGACGAGGCCGCTCTTACCGCAGGTAGCCTCCGGTCGGGTGCTGGTTGTAGTGCTCGGGTTGGCTGTGCCAGAAAAGCATTTTCAGCGGAGAATCCGGACCCGATGCGACAGGATCCAGAAGCAGGGCCCCCTTACCAACGGCCCTCCAGCTGTCACCCTCCGCTTGTCACACCGGAAGGATCCTCCACCGACCCACTCCGCTCCCCTCACAACTTGGAATGTCAAGAACCTGCGCCGCACCCGCGGGTTTTATACACTGCTTATCTGTGATTGGATGGACAACAAAGCCACGCCCTCTCCACCCACCATGCAGCGGCCTCCCCTTTCAGTTGAGCGGAGAGGGATCGGGGGCGTGTCTTAGTTGCTCCCCAACCACTACCTTGACAAAATGTTTTTTGGAAGAAAAACAGGGCAGGGTTTGGGAGAGACCGCCCACAACGTGTCCTGGGGCCGGTGATAGTTAATTAACCTAAATGATTGACATTGACCCAGCAGGGGACCCACTGCTCCTCTACATTGCAATGTTATACATGTAATCCCATTAGCACACAAATGCTTCTAGGGGCTGATGGGACTTGTAGTTTTCTTGAATTCCTATTAAGCTGATTTGCATATTAATTATGGGTAGAGTCCTGTCAGACTGAGCCCTTCCCATGTGACTGTGGGGGTCCTACCAATCAGATTGACCCTAATAGATCTAGTTAAGGGAAAGTGTTAAATTAAACCCCTGGCCCTCCAGATGTTTCAAAACTACAACTCCCGCATTCTCAGCTGCCACCACAAGGTGTGATTGTTGTAGACCGTGATCTCAAACTGCGGCTCTCCAGATGTTTGAAAACTATACTCCCCAGCATTCCTCACTACTGAGGAAACATCTGGAGAGCCGTAGTTCGCAATCAGTGGACCGTAGAACCGGTGATGTTTAAATGTGGCACTTAAAATGTTTAGAAACTACAATTCCCATCATGCTTTGCAACCAAGGTTCAACGTCACTGGTGTGACTTTTGTTGTATTTCTTTGGGCCGTATTTAATTACCAATACCGAATATCCCCGGCTCAGCCACGCCTTCTCCCAACATGCACCATGTCATCCTATTCCCTGTGCACAGAATGACCCCCATTCCTGCACCGTGTTGTCTAGAAGGCCATGTTGGGAGATATTTCCCATAATCCTCCCTATTAAAATGGGGTGTTTGTATTACATGCCTGCCTGCCATGCAGTGAGTGTTTGTGGCTCCTCCCCCGGGCACGCTGGTGAGTACATATGGACAGTCTAAAGCCTCGTACACACATTGGATAATTGTCGTACGATGCAGCCGAACGAACATTGCACGATATTCGTACGAAAATATGACATCAACGATCGTCGACTATTGTCGGCTTTTTCCGGCATTTGTTCTGCCAATTGTCGTATATTTGTACATGGTCGGCAGATTATCGTTCACGTTCTACGAAAAAATATAGAAAAGGCGCATGCGCTGCTTTTGTAATTGCGCGAAGATACGAACGTTGCGTACGAACGTCTATATCTAACGACTATCGTGACTTTTGTTGCTGTGTGTACAGATGTTGTTTCATTATGAGGATTAACGATAATGTCGTTAAACTTTCGTCGATGCATCGTACGAAAATTATCCAACGTGTGTACAAGGCTTAGGCTGGGTACACACAGCAGGACTATTTGTCCCGCTACGATCGGCGCTCGGCTGGGACAATATGTCTGTCGTTGCGGCAAATTCGTCCATGGCCGATCCGGAACAAACGATCGATGATGGTCGCGGCCGGCGCCCCACACCAGCCGATATTTTCGCCCAACCGACCCAAAAGTACCGTGAATCGGTCGTTCGGACGAAATATCAGCTGGTGTGTACCCAGCCTTAAGTACCATGTTCTGATCCAATTGTTTATTGAGCAGTTAAACCCAATGGACGTCCCTATCTGGGAATGACATTGTACTGGCCGTAATAAAACTCTCCCCATTCTCTAGACAATCATCACATCAGTGATCACAGAGATTCCGATCTAGTGAATAGCGACTAATCCACATTGTTCCTACAAATGACACAAGGACCTTGAAGTTTGGCCTTTAATCTCACAATGTTACCTTGTAAAGGTTAACGACGGAACATCTCTAATGACCAGTGGTAAAAAGAATCCAACTTCTGCTATTGGCCTGTCCTGATCTGCCATGGGGGTGGCAGGTAACAAGGGGCAGCTGGGAGTTTCTACTGCCCCTTGGATTAACCCATTCACCTGAATAAATGGGTCCACAATAGGGTCACTATTTCACTATAAATAAAAACTTCTAATTGTCACCCTGTGATGTTGTTTTATTTATTTTTTCTGAGTGGGAGGGTAACTGGAACCAGTTGCCCTTGGGTGATTTAATGGGTGTAGCTATTTATTGGGAGCGTCCCACTCACCTTGGTGGCTGAGTTAAGGGCAATGGTGAATGATGGGGGAAGACATCTCATATGACATAATCACTGACATCACTGGAAATTTCAGAACAATTGGGGTATTCAGGTTACTGGTTCAATTTCTTTTAAAAAAGTGAATGTGATACTATGGAAAAGAAGGTAATTCACATTGAGTTTCCTTTCACAGATTGTAAGGATTGACCAATTAAAGTTCCCCTTTAAGTTTCTGATGGGGGGCGCAACAAGTAGAATTTGTCAAGAAAGAGAGGGAATAAAAAAAGAACAAAAAAGGGTGAGGATTGGTTAGTGAGTGAACCTCAACCTCATTGGATCAGACCCTGAATGTCAAGTGAGTGAGTAAACTTTTTACCTGATTGGATCAGACCCTGAGAGGTTTCAGTGGGTGATTGAATTGATTGCAGTAAGTCAAGGAGATGCACTAACAGGCCTTGTGTAAGTGAAGTAACTGCAGGGCCACTTTCAAAGCAACAAATGGCCCCACGTGACATTCTAATAACGTGGCTTCTATAAGGTACATTCTAATAACATGGCATTCTAACAACATGGCATTCTACTAACGTGGCATTCTAGTAACATGGCATTCTATTAACGTGGCATTCTAATAAGGTAACATTCTAATAACAGGGAATTCTACTAACGTGGCATTCTAGTAACGTGACATTCTAGTAACGTGGCATTCTAGTAACGTGGCATTCTAGTAACATGGCATTCTAGTAACGTGGCATTCTAATAACGTGGCATTCTAATAAGGTAACATTCTAGTAATGTGGCATTCTAATAACATGGCATTCTATTAACGTGGCATTCTAATAAGGTAACATTCTAATAACATGGCATTCTACTAATGTGGCATTCTAATAACATGGCATTCTAATAACATGCCATTCTAATAAGGCAACTTCTAATAACATGGCATTCTAATAAGGTGGCATTCTAATAGCTTGGCATTCTAATAATGTAACATTCTAATAACTTGCCATTCTAATAAGCACATTCTAAATAACGTGGCATTCTACTACATGGCATTCTAATAATGTGGCATTCATTAACGTGGCATTCTAATAACATGGCATTCTAATAAGGCAACATTCTAATAAAGTGTCACTCTAATAACATGGCATTCTAATAACGTGGCATTCTAATAACCTGGCATTCTACTAACGTGGCATTCTAATAACGTGTCCAACAAGCAAAAGAAGTAGGGGAGCACACTACTGAGTGAGACCAGACTAACTCGAACCTAAGTATTGCGCTTAATATCGAATGTTCGACCGTTCGAATACACGAGTAAAATCGAATACGCGAGTAAAGGGTCCATTAAAACCTATACACCAGCATCGAATCCGCGAGTAAAATGCCCATGGTATCTAGGCGCGAACGCGAGCATCGAATCCACGAGTAAAGTGTCAATTAAACCTATAAGCGAGCATCGAATCCGCGAGTAAAATGTCCATGGTATCTAGGTGCGAACGCGAGCATCGAATCCACGAGTAAAGTGTCAATTAACACCTATACGCGAGCATCGAATCCGCAAGTAAATGCCCATGGTATCTAGGCGCGAACGCGAACATAGTTTCCGTGAGTAAAGTGTCAATTAAAACCTATACCGATGATCGGATCCGCGAGTAAAATGCCCATGGTATCTAGGCGCGAATGCAAGCATTGATTCCGCGAGTAAAGTGTCAATTAAAACCTATACGTGAGCATCGAATCTGCGAGTAAAATGCCCATGGTATCTAGGCACGAACAGCGAATCCGCGAGTAAATGTCAATTAAAACCTATACGCGAGTATCGAATCTACGAGTAAATGTCCATGGTATTTAGGCGCGAACGCGAACATCGAATCCGCGAGTGAAGTGTCCATTAAAACCTATAGCGAGCATCGAATCCGTGAGTAAAATGTACATGGTACCTAGGCGCGAACGGCGAGCATCGAATCCGCGAGTAAAGTGTCCATGGTATCTAGGCGCGAACAGCCAATCTGCGAGTAAAGTCTCCATTAAAGCCTATACGCGAGCATCGAATCCGTGAGTAAAATGTCCATGGTATCTAGGCGCAAACGGAGCATCGAATCCGTGAGTAAAATGTACATGGTACCTATACGCGAGCATCGAATCCGTGAGTAAAATGTCCATGGTATCTAGGCGCAAACGCGAACATCGAATCCGCGAGTAAAGTGTCCATTAAAGCCTATACGCGAGCATCGAATCGCGAGTAAAATGCCATGGTATCTAGGCGCGAATCAAGCATTGATTCCGGAGTAAAGTGTCCATAAAACCTATACGTGAGCATCGAATCTGCGAGTAAAATGCCATGGTATCTAGGCACGAACACGAATCCGCGAGTAAAGTGTCATTAAAACCTATACGCGAGTCATCGAATCTACGAGTAAAATGTCCATGGTATTTTAGGCGCGAACCGAACATCGAATCCGGAGTGAAGTGTCCATTAAAACCTATAACGAGCATCGAATCCGTAGTAAAATGTACAGGTACCTAGCGCACGCGAGCATCGAATCCACGAGTAAAGTTCCCATGGTATCTAGGCGCGAACAGCCAATCTCGAGTAAAGTCCCATTAAGGCCTATACGCGAGCATCGAATCCGTGAGTAAAATGTCCATGGTATCTAGGCGCAAACGTGAGCATCGAATCCGTGAGTAAAATGTACATGGTACCTATACGCGAGCATCGTCCGCGAGTAAGTGTCCATGGTATCTAGGCGCGAACATTGAATCTACGAGTAAAGTGTCCAAAGCCTATACGTGAGCATCGATCTGCGAGTAAAGTACATGGTACCCTCGGCGCCAACACGAACACGAATCCGGAGTAAAGTGTCCATTAAGCCTATACGTGACATCGATCTGCTCAGTAAATGTACATGGTACCTATATGCGAGCATCGATCCGCGATAAGTGTCCATGGTATTAGGCGCGAACATCGAATCTATGAGTAAAGTGTCCTTTAATCCTATACGCGAGCATCGAATCCGCAGTAAAATTACATGGACCTATACGGAGCATCCATTGTGCCTTGATATTTTAATTGTATTTCATTGAACAGGGCGTCCTAAACGTTGTTATTGTGGTCACCTTATTAAAATGTGAATTCACCCATAGTGTGCTCCCCTACTCTTTTGCTTGTTGGGATTCCTGGCCCTGGAGTGGAGGCTTGGGGGATTGCACCTACTACCTCTCTGGCATACAGCTTGGACTTTATTCTAATAAGTGCCATTCTAATAACGTGCATTCTAATAACGTGGCATTTAGTAACGTGGCATTCTAATAATGTGCATTCTAGTAACTGGCATTCTAATGACGTGGCATCTAGTAACTGCATTCTAATAACTGGCATTCTAATAATTTTTCATTTTAGTAATGTGGCATCTATAATGTGGCTTCTATAACGTGGCATTTAATACGTGGCATTCTAGTACGTGGCATTCTATAACGTGGCATCTAATAATGTTCATTTAAGAACGTGCATTCTAAAGTGGCATTCTAGTAAGTGGCATTCTATGACTGGATCAGTGCATTCTAATAACGGGCATTCTAATAATGTTTCATTTTAGTAATGTGCATTCTAATAATGCATCTGAACGGCTTCTAATGACGTGGCATTCTAGTAACTGGCTTCAATAACGTGCTTCTAATAATGTGACATTCTAAACGTGCATTCTAATAACGTGGCTTCTAGTAATTGGCATTCTAACACGAGTTTTGTGTATCTAGACGTGGACTATCCCCAAGCTTATCATAATTGGGTGTGAAAATCTGCAAACCAGCAGAACTGGGGGATATTTTAATGTTGTTGGACCCAGGGGAATGTAGAGGAACGTGTTCTCATTTTATTGTTTGTGGTAAAAACAAATCACCCAAAGATGTTTAAACCATAACAAAAATCAAAGAACTTAACCCTTTCCCTGGCCTGTGCAGTCTGGATAAGAAATCAGTTCCTTGTAAAAAGAAATCATTTTATCCATGGTCCTGACCTAACTTGTGCTGTGTACTGTGGGAGTAGGACACGTGGACAGAGGGGCCCGTAAACTTGGGATATATCCCTGGATACAGAGAGGTCATTACCGTAGAGCTTCATAAGACACTTCCCCTTTAATACAGGGTTTAGCTATGGGGTACCTTCGGTCTGCTGAAGTTATAGAGGGGTTCGGGTCTAGTGAACAGAGAGATTATGAAAGACTTGGAGGATATGGGGGAAAGGAAAGTGAGAAGCATTCAAATACATTATGGGATAAATAGAGAATCAGGAGGGAATTAGTGAAGTGAAGGGGACACAGGGGTTTAAATAGTAATAGATACAGGGACAGCCATCCTGTAGAGGTGGGGAAGTAATAGTTATAGAATTGAGAATGTATCTGTCTGTGTCAATCTATCAAAACACCAACATTGTCCTTGGTGCAATACATCCATGTTTGTCTGTGTCCAGCTGGATGATCCCAATAGATTGTTCACATCATGGGAATTAGCTCAAGGCTGAGAGTTAAAGCTGCCCTACACATGCAATTTCCTCCATCGCAATGTGCCGACTGACTGAGATTTTCCGTCTTTCTGATCGATCGGAGTGCCGACTATGGTCGTTCGTCGGGAATATCCCATACACACGAGCGATAATAGATAAATCCTGTGTATGACCACCTCTAACTGACCACATGGTGTGTGATTTTCTTAATTGGATTGCCCAGGGATCTGCAGACCAACTGTTGTTTTATTGGGGTAGATTTATCATTATAGATATATAGATATCATATACTGTGCTGGTTACCGGATAGATAGGATGTAAGGTAGATTTATCATATATAGATATATAGATTCATATACTGTGCTGGTTACCGGATAGTAGGATGTAAGGTAGATTTATCATATATAGATATATAGATACCATATACTGTGCGGTTACCGATAGATAGGATGTAAGGTAGATTTATCATATATAGATATATATATCCATATACTGTGCTGGTTACTGGATGGTAGGATGTAGGGTAGATTATCATATATAGATATAAGATACCATATACTGTGCTGGTTACGATAGGTAGGATGTAAGGGTAGATTTATCATATATAGATATCATATACTGTAATGGTTACTGGATAGGTAGGATGGGGTATATTAATCATATATATACCATATACTGTGCTGGTTATCGGATAGGTAGGATGTAAGGGTAGATTATATCATATAGATTGTAGTATCATATACTGTGCTGGTTACCGGATAGGTAGGATGTAAGGGTAGATTTATCATATATAATATAGATATCATATACTTGTGCTGGTTACCGGATATGTAGGATGTAAGGTAGATTTATCATATATAGATATATAGATACCATATACTGTGCTGGTTACCGGATGGTAGGATGTAAGGGTAGATTTATCATATATAGATATATAGATATCATATACTGTGCTGGTGATAGGTAGGATTTAAGGGTAGATTTATCATATAGATATATATATACCATATACTGTGCTGGTTACTGGATAGGTAGGATGTAAGGGTAGATTTATCATATATAGATATATAGATACCATATACTGTGCTGGTTACCGATAGGTAGGATGTAAGGGTAGATTTATCATATATAGATAATAGATATCATATACCTGTGCTGGTTACTGGATAGGTAGATGTAAGGGTAGATTTATCATATATAGATATATAGATATCCATATACTGTGCTGGTTACCGGATAATAGGATGTAAGGGTAGATTTATGATATATAGATATATAATACCATATACTGTGCTGGTTACTGGATAGGTAGGATGTAAGGGTAGATTTATCATATATAGATATATAGATACCTATACTTGGCTGGTTCCGGATAGGTAGGATGTAGGGTAGATTTATCATATATAGATATATAGATACCATATACTGTGCTGGTTACCGGATAGGTAGGATGTAAGGGTAGATTTAATCATATATATATATATGATATCTATACTGTGCTGGTTACCAGATAGGTGATGTAAGGGTAGATTATCATATATAGATATATAGATACCATATACTGTGCTGGTTACCGGGGAGAGGTAGATGTAAGGGTAGATTTATCTATATAGATATATAGATATCATATACTGTGCTGGTTGATAGGTAGGATGTAAGGGTAGATTTATCATATAGATATATAAGCCATAACTGTGCTGGTTCCAGATAGGTAGGATGTAAGGGTAGATTTATCATATATAGATATATAGATACCATATACTGTACTGGTTACCGGAGAGGTAGGATGTAAGGGTAGATTTATCAATAAGATATATAGATATCATATACTGTGCTGGTTACCGGATGATAGGATGTAAGGTAGATTTATCATATATAGATATATAGATCCATATACTGTGCTGGTTACTGGATGGTAGAGGTAAGGGTAGATTTATCATAATAGAAATATCATATACTGTAATGGTTCCTGGATAGGTGGATGTAAGGGTAGATTTATCATATAATAATACCATATACTGTGCTGGTTATCGGATAGGTAGGATGTAAGGGTAGATTTATCATATATAGATATGTAGATATCATATACTGTGCTGGTTACCGGATAGGTAGGATGTAAGGGTATATTTATCATATATAGATATATAGATACCATAACTGTGCTGGTTACTGGATAGGTAGGATGTAAGGGTAGATTTATCATATATAGATATATAGATACCATATACTGTGCTGGTTACCTGATAGGGGATGTAGGAAGGTAGATTTATCATATATAGATATTAGAAATCATATACTGTGCTGGTTACGGATAGGTAGGATGTAAGGGTAGATTTATCATATATAGATATATAGATACCATATACTGTGCTGGTTACTGGATAGGTAGGATGTAAGGGTAGATTTATCATATATATACCATATACTGTGCTGGTTACCGGATAGGTAGGATGTAAGGGTAGATTTATCATATATAGATATGTTAGATCATATACTGTGCTGGTTACCGGATAGGTGGATGTAAGGGTATATTTATCATATATAGATATATAGATACCATATACTGTGCTGGTTACTGGATAGGTAGGATGTAGGGTAAGATTTATCATATATAGATTATAGATATCATTACTGGTGCTGGTTACCGATAGGTAGGATGTAAGTGTAGATTTATCATATATAGATATTAGATACCAATACTGTGCTGGTTACTGGAATAGGTAGGATGTAAGGGTAGATTTATCATATATAATATATAGATACATATACTGTGCTGGTTACTGGATAGGTAGATGTAAGGGTAATTTATCATATATAGATATATAGATACCATATACTGTGCTGGTTACTGGATAGGTAGGATGTAAGGGTAAAGTTATCATATATAGATATATATGATACCATATACTGTGCTGGTTACCGGATAGGTAGATGTAAGGTAGATTTATCATATATAGATATATAGATACCATATACTGTGCTGGTTACCGGATAGGTAGGATGTAAGGGTAGATTTATCATATATAGATATATAGATACCATATACTGTGCTGGTTACCATAGGTTAGGATGTAAGGGTAGATTTATCATATAGATATATAGATAACCATATACTGTGCTGGTTACCGGATAGGTGGATGTAAGGGTAGATTTATCATATATGATCCAGATACTGTGCTGGTTACCGGATAGGTAGGATGTAAGGGTGATTTTATCATATATAGATATTAGAGATACCATATATGTGCTGGTTATCGGATAGGTAGGATTGTAAGGGTAGATTATCATATATAGATATTAATACCATATACTGTGCTGGTTACCGGATAGGGATGTAAGGGTAGATTTATCTATATAGATATATAGATACCATATACTGTGCTGTTACCGATAGGTAGGATGTAGGGTAGATTTATCATATATAGATATTAGATACCATATACTGTGCGGTTACCGGATAGGGTAGGCTTGTAGGTAGATTTATCATATATAGATATATAGATACCTAATACTGTGCTGGTTTACCGATAGGTAGGATGTAAGTGTAGATTTATCATATATAGATATGTGATACCATATACTGTGGCTGGTTACCGGATAGGTAGGATGTAAGGGGTAGATTTATCATATAAGATATTTAGATACCATATACTGTGCTGGTTACCGAATAGGTAGGATGTAAGGGGTAATTTATCATTATAGATATATAGATACAATATACTGTGCTGGTTACCGGATAGGTAGGATGTAAGGTTAGATTTTCATATATAGATATATACCATATACTGTGCTGGTTGAAGATAGGTAGGATGTAAGGGTAGATTTTCATATATAGTTATATAGATACCATATACTGTGCTGGTTACCGGATAGGTAGGATGTAAGGGTAGATTTATCATATATAGATATCATATACGTGCTGGTGTTAATAGGTAGGATGTAAGGTAGATTTTATCATATATAGATATATAGATACCATATACTGTGCTGTTACCGATAGGTAGGATTGTAGGGTAAGATTATCATATAGATATATATACTGGTGCGGTTATAATCGGTAGGATGTAAGGGTAGATTTATCATATATAGATATATAGATACCATATACTGTGCTGTGTTACCAGAAGGTAGGATTAAGGTAGATTTATCATATATAGATATATAGATACATATACTGTCTGTTCCAGATAGGTTAGATGTAAGGTAATTTATCATTATAGATATATAGATATCATATACTGTGCTGGTTACCGGATAGGTAGGATGTAAGGGTAGATTTATCATATATAGATATCATATACTGTGCTGGTTACCGGATAGGTAGGATGTAAGGTAGATTTATCATATATAGATATATAGATATCATATACTGGTGCTGGTTACTGGATAGGAGGATTGTAAGGGTAGTATTTATCATATATAGATCCATATACTGTGCTGGTTACTGGATATTAGGATGTAAGGGTAGATTTATCATATATAGATATAAATACTATATCTGTTGCTGGTTACCGATAGGTAGGATGTAAGGGTAGATTTATCATATATAGATATATAGATATTATATACGTGCTGGTTACCGGATAGGTAGGATTGTAAGGTAGATTTATCATATATAGATATATGATACCATATACTGGCTGGTTACTGGATAGGTAGGATTAAGGGTAGATTTATCATATTAGATATCATATACTGTGCTGGTTGATAGGTAGGATGTAAGGTAGATTTATCATCTATTAGATATATAGATACATATACTGTGCGTTACTATAGTAGGATGTAAGGGTAGATTATCATATATAATATATAGATACCATAACGTGGCGGGTTTACCGAGATAGGTAGGATGAAGGGTAGATTTATCATATAGATATTAGATACCATATACTGTTCTGGTTACCGGATAGGTAGGATGTAAGGGTAGATTTATCATATATAGATATATATTACCATATACTGTGCTGGTTACCGATAGTAGGATGTAAGGTAGATTTATCATATATAGATATATATATACCATATACTGTGCTGTTACCGATAGGTAGGATGTAAGGAGATTTATCATATATAGATTATAGTACCATATACTGTGCTGGTACCGGATAGGTAGGATGTAAGGGTAGATTTATCATATATAGATATGTAGATCCATATCTGTGCTGGTTACCGGATAGTAGGTGTAAGGGTAGATTTATCATATATAGATATATAGATACCATATACTGTCTGTTACTCGGATAGGTAGGATGTAAGGGTAGATTTACATATATAGATATATAGATACCATATACTGTGGCTGGTTACTGATAGGTAGGATGTAGGGTAGATTTATCATATATAGATATATAGATACCATATACTGTGCTGGTTACGATAGGTAGGATGTAAGGGTAATTTATCATATATAGATAATATAGATACCATATACTGTGCTGGTTACCGGATAGTTAGATGTAAGGGTAGATTTATCATATATAGATATATAGATACCATATACTTGTGCTGGTACCGGATAGGTAGGATGTAAGGGTAGATTTATCATATATAGATTTATAGATACCATATACTGTGCTGGTTCCAGATAGGTAGGATGTAAGGGTAGATTATCATATATATATATAGATACTATACTGTGCTGTTTACCGGATATGGGATGTAAGGGTAGATTTATCATATATAGATACCATATACTGCTGGTTACCGGATAGTTGGATGTGTAAGGGTAGATTTATCATATTAGATGATGTATATACCATATACGTGCTGGTTACCGGATAGTATGATGTGAAGGTAATTTATCATATATAGATATTAAGATACCCATATACTGTCTTGTTACCGGATGGTAGGATGTAAGGGTAGATTTATCATATATAGATATTAGATACCATATACTGTGCTGTTTACGGATATGTAGGCTGTAAGGGTAGATTTTACATATAATAGATATATAGATTCCATATACTGGCTGGTTACCGGATAGGTAGGATGTAAGGGTAGATTTATCATATATAGATATGTAGATACCATATACTGTGCTGGTTACCGGATAGGTAGGATGTAAGGGTAGATTTATCATATATGATATTAACATTACTGTGCTGTTACCGTAGTGATGTAGGTAGATTTATATATATAGATTATATCCATATACTGTGCTGGTTACCGATAGGTAGGATGTAAGGGTAGATTTATCATATATAGATTATCATATCTGTGCTGGTTGATAGATAGGAGGATGTAGTGTAGATTTTATAGTATATAGATACCATATACTGTGCTGGTTTACCGGATAGGTAGGATTAAGGGTAATTTATCAATATAGATATCATAGATACTCTGCTGGTTGTTAGATAGGTAGGATGTAGAGTAGATTTATCATATATAGAATATATGATACCATAATGGTGCTGTGGTACCGGATAGGTAGGATGTAAGGGTAGATTTATCATATATAGTACCATATACTGTGCTGGTTATTAGATAGGTAGGATGTAAGGTGATTTCATCATATAATATATTAGATACCATATACTGTGCTGGTTACCAGATAGGTAGATGTAAGGTAGATTATCATATTCATAGATATATAGCATCCCATATACTGTGCTGGTTTACCATAGGTAGGATGTAAAGGTAGTATTATCATATATGATATATAGATATCATTGATACTTTGGGTTATACCGGATAGGGTAGGATGAAAGGTAGAGTTTATCATATAGTGATATCATATAACTGGTGGTTACCGGATAGGTAGGATGTTAGGGTAGATTTATTCATTATATAGATATATAGATATCATATACATTGCGGTTACTGGCTGGTAGGATGTAAGGGGTATATTTATCATTATAGAGTACCATTACTTTGCTGGTTACTGGATAGTTAGGGATGTAAGGTAGATTACTCATGTATATCGATATAGTAGAATCATATACTTTGCTGTTACCGAAAGGTAGGATGTGGAAGGGTATCGATTTTATCATATATAGATTATATAGATTATTATATACCAGTGCGGTTACCGGATAGTGTGATTTAACGGATAGATTATCATATATAGATAATGATACCATATACTGTGCTGGTTACGGATAGGTAGGATGTACGGTAATTCTCATTATATTAGATATCATATACTGTGCTGGTTGCATAGGTTAGATGTAAGGTGTAGATTTATCATATATAGATATATAGATCTCATATACTGTGCGTTCCAGATATGAGGATGTAAGGGTAGATTTATCATATATAGATTATAGATACACATATTACGTGCGGGTTACGATAGGTAGGATGATGTAAGGGTAGATTTATCATATATAGATATATAGATACCATATACTGTGCGGGTTACCGATGTGTATGGCATGTAAAGGGTAGATTTATCATATATAGATAGTATAGATAACCAATGAACCTGTGCTGGTACGTGATAGTTAAGGATGTAAGGGTGCGACTTTATCATATTATAATATATGCAGATACCATATACGTGTCTAGTTACCGGATAGGTGAGCATGTAAGGTAGATTTAGTCATATATAGGATATAGAGATACATAATCTGTGTGGTTACCGGATAGTAGGATGTAAGGTAGATTATCATATATAGTAAGTAGATACATATACTGTGGACTGGTTACCCCGGATAGGTAGGCTGTAGCGGTAGATTTCATATATATGATATATAGATACCATATATGGTGCCCCGTAGTTACGATAGGTAGGATGTAAGGGTAGATTTATTCATGATATAGATAATAGCTCCATTACTGTGCTTGGTTACGCGATAGGTTAGGGAGGAAGGGTAGATTTATCATATTAATATTAGTAACCGATATACTTGTGCCTGGTTACCGGATAGGTAGGTTGTAGAGGGTTAATTATTAAATCATTAGTATATATAGATACATTAATCTCGTGCTGGTTACCGATAGGTAGGATATGGAAGGGTAGATTTTACATATATAGATATTGAGATACCATATCTGGTGGCCTGGTACCGGATAGGTAGGATTAAAGGGTTAGTTTTATCATATAGAGATAATATAGATACCATATTGACTCCTGTGCTGGGTCCCAGATAGATAGTATGTAAGGGTAGATTTCAATCCAATATAGAATATATAGTACCATATACTGGTGCTGTGTTACGCGATAGGTAGGATGTAAGGTAGATTTATCATATATAGATACTCATAATACTGTGCTGGTTACGGAAAGTGGTAGGTAAGGGTAGAGTTTATCATATAATATGTTAAGAATCCATATAACTGTGCTGGTTACCGATAGGTAGGATGTACGGTAGATTTAGCTCTATATAGATATATAATACATTCTGTGTGTGTTACGATAGGATAGGAAGAATGTAAGGTAGATTTATATATCACATATATAGATACCATATATCTGTCTGTTACCGGGATAGGTAGGTGTAAGGGTAGAATATGATGAGTGCATATATAGATATCATAGACCGTTACGTGCGGTTTATAGATAGGTAGGATGTTACGGTAAATTTACATCATATAGAATCGTCTATTATGATACCATATACCTGTGCTGGTACCGAAATAGGTAAGGAGTACGGTAGATTTATCATTATAAGATATGAATACCATATACGTGCTGGTTAACGAGATATAGGTAGATGTAAGAGTTAATATAGTCATATACTAATAATAGTATTACGAAGGTAGATGTAAGAATTTATTCATATATTGCTAGTCTATCCTGTCTGTGATAAGGTAGGATGAAAGGGTAGATTATCATATTATAATTATGTAACCATTACTGTGCGGGTACCGGATATCGTGATGTAAGGGTAGATTTATCATATATAGATATATAGTCTAACTGTGCTGGTTAGATGTAGATGTAAGAGGTAGTTTTCTATATAATATAGATACCATATACGGTTTGCTGGTTACCTGGTAGGTTAGGATTGTAAGGGTAATTTAGTCATATATAGCAATATAATAATATGGCGTTTTACCGGATGGTAGGATGTAAGGGTAGATTTATATATATAGATAATGAGATTAACATAATACGTGATGCTGGTTACCAGGATAGGTAGATTGTAAAGGTAGCATTTATATATATAGATATATAGATACCATAACTACTTGTGTGGTTACCAGTAGGTAGGATGAAGGTAGATTTATCATATATAGATATATATATGGGTGATGGCTATGATTACTTATATTAGTTCTTTGTGCTGTACCGGATATAGGTAGATGAAGGGTAGATTATACATATATATATTATAGATCCATATACTGGTGCTGGTTACTCGATAGGTTAAGGATTGTAAGGGTAGATTTATCATATAGTAAGGATATATAGATATCCTATACTGTGCGGTACCGGATAGGTAGGATGTAAGGGTAGATTTATCATATAGATATAACTGAACTATACTTGTGGCTGGTTACTCGGATGTAGGATGTAAGGGGAGATTTCTAATATAATAGCATATAGGAATATACTGTGCTGAGTTTACGGATAGGTAGGATGTAAGGGTAGAATTTATCATATATAGATATATATTATTATCCATACCGAGTGCTGGTTACCGTAATAGGTATGATTAAGTTAGATTTATCATATATAGAATATATAGAGATACCATATACTGTGCTGTTGACGGATAGGTAGGATGTAATGGGTAGATTTATCATATATAGATATCATTACTGTGATGGTTAGGATAGGTAGAATGTATGGTGTAGATTTATCATATATTGATATATTAGATACATATACTGTTGGTACCAGATGTAGGATGTAGGGTAATTTTCACTAATTAGATATTATAGACCCTATATACTGTCGGGTTACCGATAGTTAGGCATGTAAGGGTTAGATTTAGCATATATAGATATATAGATCATCTACTGTGCTGGTTCCCGATAGTGTAGGATTAAGGGTAGATTTATCATATATAGAATATATGATACCATCATTACTGTGCTTGGTTAACGATGTATAGGATGCTTATGGGTCTAAGATGGTTGATCATATTAGTATTTATCAGTAGACCCATATACTGTGCTATGTACCGAGATAGTTAGGAGGTAAGGGTGAGCTTTTATCATATATAAGATATATAGATACCAGTACTGGGGCGGTTACCGGACTAGGTAGGATGTAAGGTTAGATTTTATCATTATAGATATATAGATACCATATAACGTGTGATGGTTACCTTGATAGTGTAGCATGTAAGGGAGTAGATTTTATCATATATAGATTATAAATACTTATAACTGTGCTAGGTTACCGGAATAGGTAGGATTAAGGGTTAGATTATCATATATAGATATATAGATACCATATACTGTGCTGTTCCGGATAGGAGGATGTTAACGTAGATTTATCATATCTAGTATTGAGATACCAAACTGTCGTCACTGGTTCCGGTAGGTCGGCATGTAAGGTAGAGTTATCTATATGATATATAGATACCATTACTGTTGCTGGTTACCGGATAGGTAGGGATGTAAGGGTTAGATTTAGCATATTATATATCCATATAGGGACCCTAGAGAGTCTGAAATTTAACAAAGGGAGCATACAGCAAGCGAAGGGTATTTAAATGGTTAGGAGAAGGATTTTGTATACAAGCGCTGTTTAATGGGAGCTAGGTTTGTTGTCCTCGGTACAGAGGCGATTTGGGATCCGGGTTTAATTATAGAGTGAAAAAACAATTACATGTGTCAGAGTAATTATAGACTGAAGGGAGAAAGGTGGAAGCAGGAAGACCATTAGTAGTAGGTTGCATAGTCCCCAGGCACGATAGGATTAGAGCATGCCTAGCATAGCGGTTGTCTGGAGAGAAGACCCTGCGATTTTTGCTATAATTGCGAAGGAAGAAGCGTCAGTTTTTTGCAACATAGCTAATGTGGTTAGAAAAGGACATAGAGGAGTCAATAATTACCCCAGCAAGCGTGCTTATGTGGATAGGGGAAATGGGGGGTTTTGTCAACAAGATGTAGAAAGTGGACAGGACCAGGTTTTAGGGTGGGAAAATGATCAGGTCAGTTTCGGAATTTTTCATTTGCTCGTTATCGGTTGAGCCAGTCCAGGAGGCAGTCGTAGACACGTTATTGGATGTCATGAGCAGTCGGAAGACACGTGATTGGATGTCAGGAGACAGTCGGAGACACGTGATTGGATGTTCAGGAGGCAGAGGAGACATCTGATTGGGATGTCAGGAGGCAGTTCCCCCGGGGAAGACCACGTGATTGGGATGTTCAGGGGCAGTTCGGAGACACGTGAGAATTGATGTCACAGGAGGCGCAGTCGTGGACACTGATTGAGTGTCTCGGTTAGCTGGGGTATGACAAGTTATTATTATGTGTAATTGTCTGCCTATAAATGATAACTTGAAGGCCAAAAGAGGCTATGACATCTCACTTTTCCAACTGAAAAAGTGTAGAGTACCCTGCGGACCCCACCCCAAGATGAACTGGAGAAAAGGTGGTTAGTAGTATAAGATACAATAGTAAAGTGGAAGGTTCGTACACAGTGCGATCAGCGTTGCCGACCTGCGGCGCACGATGTTGTACGGAAAGGCTGTTTCGGACGTTATATGGCCTTTTATCAGCCGAAACGGGCGGCTCTTTTCGGAGATCCTCCAGGGCCAGTTCGGGCAACAATCTCCGAAGAACAGCCATTTCTCCAAATAAAAGGTGCCCATACAGGCTGAGTACGGAACAAAGCCTGTTATCATACCCGCCTCGCCGTGTAGCAAACCTTTAGTTCGGTCCAGAGAGATTGGATAGAAACCGGAGGTCACTTCCTTCGGAAGCCCAAAGAGTGAAGTATCTGCATAGGAGGGAGGACCGACTGGTTGTGGAAATCAGAGGAGAGGTCAAGGAGATAAGAATAGAAAAGTACCATTGGCCTTTGCCGAACCCTTGCAGATCCTTTATCACCTTTGGTCTCTTGGAATGCGCAGGACGTAACCGTTGTACAGGATCCAATAGGTTATGAGCATGAAGGTAGCAGTTTTAGAGCTACTGGTAAAGAGAGATGACGGGGTTAGTATAAAGAGGGCCAGCGAGGGCTTTTTTGTATGGGCTTAACATGGCATGCTTAAAAGACGGAAGGGACCATTCCAAGTGTTAGGGAGGGTTGAATATGTGAGTATAAGGGGGGGGGGTAAAAAAGCACATGATACAGTGCTTTAATAATAACCATGAGGTCGTGGGATCGAGAGGACCTGTATGATGGTGACTTATAAATAACTGTTTACTGGGTTGTCGTCCAATGGGAATCTCCTTCCCTGTATTTGCTACTAGGTAACCTGATGTCTTCAAACAAGTGTTAAACCCTTTGAAGCCCCCAAACTTCTTGAGTACGGGTTGCGTAAGAAAGTGATCCTGAACTCATTCAAAGCAGACATAGCGACTTTTATTTAAACCCTACCGGTTTGGAGACCACAGCCATCAATGCAAAGATCATGGTTTTTGTTGCAATACTTCTTGTTTTCAGGCCCAATATGTTAGATCGCGATAGTTTTATCCTGGATGATGGCCCTGGGGGTTTTGAATAGAAACCTGGGAGAAGCCGTTGGGCTCCATCTTTTCTGTTCAGTAGTACTTCCCTTTAATTACATTCCATAGTTCACAATCACATCACCGAAAGGTTCTTATTTATTACAGATGAACCCCCTGCTAAGATTTAATCCATTTAATGAAAAGGACAAAAACCACGGGGACTAATATAGAACATTTTTCTATTCCTTCGCTCAGTAACAAACCAGGATTGTGAGCACAGAAATGAGAAATTAAATGGAGACCCAACCACCAAGGCTTTATAGGGAACATTCAGTTTTTAAATCACATTTTATACATTTAAGTTTTCACACTTAACACGACAAAATAAGCAGCACAATACCACTTAACATATAGATTCAGGTCTGATCATTATCCTTTATAAACACCTCTTATCTGGAGACAACTCCTCAGTGACTTCTAATATCCTTAATTTTACAGTAGGGGATACATTATCCCTTATAATACATGAGTGGGTACCCAGAGTTCCCCTGTAATTAACTCAGTCTGTGTCCATTGTACTTTATATGTACACGAACTCCTCGTGACTTCTAATATCCTTATAATTTACAGGAGGGGATACATTATCCTTCTAAATACAATGAGTGGTACCCGACGTTCCCCTGTATAACTCAGTCTGTGTCCCTTGTCCTTTATATAGACACAGAACTCCTCAGTTGGACTTCGATACCCGTATATTTACAGGGGGGAGACATTCTCCCTATAATACATGAAGTGGTAAACCCAAGTTTCCCTGTATAACTCAGTCTGGTGTCTTGTATCCTTATATAGACACAGATCCTCAGTGACTTCTAATATTCTTATCATTTACAGAAGGGGCTACATTATCTTATAATACAATGATTGGTACCCAGAGTTCCCTGGTATAACTCAGTCTGTTTCCTTAGTATCTCTTTATATAGACAACAGAACTCCTCAGTGACTTCTAATATCCTTTATAATTTACAGTAGGGTGATACATTTATCCCTTATAATGCATGCTTGGTACCATAGTTCCCTGTAAACTCATCCTTTGTCCTTGTTCTCTTTATATAGACACTAACTCCTAGTTACTTCTAATATCCTTATAATTTTAGCAGTGGGGCTACGTATCCTGATATACATACGTGGTCCCAGAGTTCCCTGTATAAACTCAGTCTGGTGTTAACTTGTACCGTTTAATATGGTTTAGAGACTCAGTGACTTCTAATATCCCTTATAATTTACAGTAGGGTAAGACAGCTACACTTAATATATACATGAGTAGTGGTACCCAGAGTTCCCTGTATAACTCATCTGTGTCCTTGTAACCTTTATATGGACACAGAACTCCTCAGTGACTTCTAATATCCTTATAATTTACAGTTGGCGGATACATTATCCATTTGGTGGGGTGAGCCTTATAATACATGAGTGGTACCCAGAGTTCCCTGGATCACTCAGTCTGTGTCCTTGTACCTTTATATAGACACGAACTCCCTCGGCGAGTGACCTTCTAATATCCTTATAATGTTAACAGAAGGGACTAAATTATCCCTTATATACATGAGGTGGTACCCAGAGTTCCCTGTATAACTCAGTCTTTGTCCTTTGTACCTTTATATAGACACAGAACTCCTCAGGTGTACTTCTATTGCCCTTATAATTTTACAGTAGGGGAAGCATTATCCCGTATAATACATTAGTGGTACCCACCCGACAATGAAAGGGTAAACTTTTATCCACTTTCTGCTTTTCTAATTTTCCTTCCCATTTACTACCAGGTTGCTTGGTAATTTATGACCTAAAAGGAAGTTTCCATTAGGTTAGAGACAATTGAATCAATAAATAGCAGCAGATCCCATTCCTCATCTAATTCCTCCACCATGAATGTAATCGCGTTTGATCTTCCCTCTTTTTCATTTGTCTAAATAATATAATGTAGAACTCCCTTTTACCACTGGGTTCAGCAAAGGTAGCTCCAATACCCCAATCAGTGGCGCCAGATAGTGTAGCGGACCTGGGTGCTCCTACCATGAGCAACTGTGAACTTTTCTTGGGGTGTTCCTCAGTGGTTAACATGTCTGAACAAGGTCCATTTTTCTAGGAACCCCCTGGTATGGATTGTTTCTTATCTTGATCTGTACATACCAGTCCAATCATGTGTGTTCCATATTGCTGAATACTGCGAAGGCCCCACATCTGGGTTGCATTGAATTGTTATGCCTACATTTCTGACTTTTCCAGGACTGGATCATCACTGAACATAGTACTGCGTATCCAAGAATTTAATTCATACCATCCGGACTGCCCTTTCCCCGCAAACTCCTGGACATCGGCGCACTGCAGAGAATTACACTTGATTTCCGATTGCTCTGCATTTTTTCCCCATATTTGTTATTGGAGCACATGTGACCTGCACCCAAATTTTTTTAATTGCACTGGCATGCAATTCCTCACTTGCAATAGATCGCAAAACTCTATTGGAAGAGGGTGGAAATCGCACCATTGTGACCCTCCCTTAACTCCACAACCAACACCCCACAAGCCTGAAACCAGTTTTACCCTAAAAGTCTGTTGGCCCCTTTCACCCCTTTCTGCCCTCCTTCCATACATTACGAGCTCTTCACTGGCTGACACAGCACGCATAGAACTGTAGGCTTGCATCTTTGGAAAGCGCTGGAGGTTATAGCGTGACCTTTAACACAAGCACCAAAACTTTTAAAATAACTGCCAACTGTTAAATCGCAGAATTTTTATCATTTTCAGATCTCCATAGGGGAGCTGCGATAGTGCGGGAGAAATGTCACCAAACCCAACCCAGGCTTTCTGAAATGTCCTTAAAGGATAACCTTAACAACTAACTCATCTATAAATAAAAAATGTTGGTAAGCATGAATTGAGAGGTGGCTTGTGTTGCTGCATGTCCATCTTTCAATACGTAACTTGATTTGCTCAGACTCAGTATCCTCCCCATCTGCCGGCTTTTTTATTAATCACTAGAGGCATCACTGTAAAGGGAATCCCCACATCCCAACTTTCAAGACGGCACACAGCATGCAAACTGTCAAAAACGTGTCATCATCCGCCCAGGAAATTGCTCACACAAAAGGTGTATGGTATAAGGCACTTGATTGACAGCTGGAATGTAAGATGGTCAGATTGGATATCTAAAGAAAATAGGGACAGGTCAACAAAAAATGTAGTGATAAGTTTAGGAAGAATTAATAGCTTCCAGTAATGAGCAACTACACATATGTTGTTAAAATAATTGCCTTTAAAATAATCTAATAAGATGTTAAGGGGGGATAAGTCTGGAGAAAAGGGATTGGATTAAAGAATGACAAATGAATCCTGATTGGTTTATTTGTAGTGTCTATAAAAACATCCTGTTTGACTGTCTACCCCCAGAAGCGATTATGATTGGTTTTAAAGTAAAACTAATATCAGGGCATGAGAGAAGTCATTGGTCTACAACAGGTACGGTCTCCCTGTGATTCTTAAAGCTAGAAAAAAAAAAAAAATTCTTACAATAAATTTGGCCCGACCAACATTTCAGTGTTTCGGGTCAGTCAGCCAAATTATTGTATGGAGGCCAAGACCGATCGCCAACAGTTTCCTTTATCTGAATCAGAAGACGAAAGCACGATCGGATGGGTTTTGAAAACCATTACCAATAGTGCGCTCCCTCTATGGACCGCCCAATCGGTCCTTTAAATTGTCAGACGTTGCTGCTTTTTTTGCCCTTCTCGCCGCTGTCGAAGTCTCGAATAACGTCCGGTCAGATGAATACAATTGAAAGCATGTATCCTTGCTTTAACATAACCTAATCCTTCCATGATGGACGTCCATGTTGTGTGCCCATTGTTCCAATATTGAACTAATTGGAAAATCCTATTGGCCGACTTACTAGGTGTGAGGATGGTTACGAATGTACATTTGGGATGCTTGTGTCCATCTGCCCAATATTTAAGTTTTACCTTCCCTTAAAGGGCAATTCCCACACACCACACAAACCCCATAAATTGCAATGTTAAGAATCTGAGAGATGTAAGGTCTATTTCTACACTTGAAATGCTTGCCTGTAGTTCTTTACCTCGTCTTTCGGCTGCCTGGTTCTTCCTTTCTGCACGGTTCAGGTCTATAGATTTAAACACGATGATGGGGGTTTCCCAACAAAAGCCTGCCATCTGACTGAATGCTATATTCTCCCTATCTGCTTGTCTCTGAGGCGTTAACGCGCTTGAGCTTTGTAAAAAAGGTTGGCATGACTTATTTAAAAATTCGGCCTCTATAGTAGCCCCATAGGGTAGAGTACGGAAGTGCCATTGATGTTGTCCCTCACATAGGGCCCAGCAATTAACATTCCGTTCACCAATACCGTCTTGTATCTGTTTAATGACCCCTCCGTCTCAGTGTTTCAGGCAAATGAAGATTCATCGTTTAAACATAAATTAATTTATTCTAAGCAAAACTATGATTTTTTTTTTTTTTTCTATTCCCGTTCTTTTTAGCAAATTCTATCCCTACATGTTAATGCAACAAAAGATGCAAGACAGGGTCTGTACAATTCGCAATGATACACAGGAAAAAGTGAACCTCACGATATCAATACAGTGAGATATGAAGCATACGAACGGAAAAAGGAAAGCGGGGGGGCCACGAGGTCTTAATAAAATTCCATGAACTCTGATCCCAATTATCACGCCATTTCTCTCTTGACGTGACACGTCTGGTACGCTTTTCTCCGCTCATTCAAATGCCCCCCCCCCCCAAAGTGTCCCCACGTTTGAAAGCAGGAACTGTGGTCTTTTTTTCGGTCGTTCCACTAACAGCCAAAGAAAAGTTTGCCAGGATAGGATTGGGATTATTTTATGCAATTCTACACTCTTCCTTGAAATAACAAGATGGCGAGTTTTTATATCCGCTAAGCTGATAACTGGGGACAGGAAAGATATTGAACATCATTGGTTATAGTCAAACACAGATCAGGGCCGTCTTTATTTTCTCTGACCAAACATTTAGGCTCCAGGAGACCAAAGCACCAATCACATATAATAATCTTGTCAATCACTCCCAGCACACATTTTGACATATTTTTTCTTCTTCTCCTTGAAGACCGTCACTACACTGCCTAGAGCCCCATTTCCTCCGCTCCGCTTTGCGGCAAAACGGCTCCTTCAGATATGTACATTTGCGGATGTGGAGGAGGTGTGAAAGCAGAGTCCCCCTCTTCAATAAGCTCTCTTGGGAGGGGCCAGTTTTCCGGCCCAACTGGGTTATAGGGGGGCAGCCAGATTGCAGCCGAAAGAACTGAAGTCATTTTTATAAGTCCCATAGTACAAAAACAAGGAGATTTCTCTGTCATTATTAAATAACCTATAAATAATGCAAAAAAAACAAATAAAGAACTTCTGGTACTTGTCCGTCCGTGCATATGAAGAATTGAATGAGCATTATGGCAATCAGAGGTGTAACTTACAGTAGAAGAACAATCTCCCCTGCATTGAGAAGACGCACGCTCCTGTTTTTATTATAGCCATACTTTGACTTTGTGTAATGCTTCACTCTGTAACCTGCTGGTACATGCAAGCACCCAATGCTTAGGCCCCAGGAGAGACCCAGATCAACCCAATTGCTTATGTGCCCAAGGAAGGAGACACAGATCCACCCAATGCTTAGGGCCCAAGGAGAGACCAGATCCACCCAATGCTTAGGGCCCAAGAATACACAGAGCAACCCAATGCTTGGGCCCAAGGAAGACACAGGGCACCCATGCTTAGACCCAAAGAGAGACCCAGAGCACCCCATGCTTAGGGCCAAGGCAGAGACACAGACAACAATGGTTAAGGGCCCAAGGAGAGACCAGATCACCCCAATGCTTAGGGCCTTCAAGGAGAGACACAGAGCAACCCAACGTAGGGCCCAATGCGAGACACAGGGCACCCAAGCTTAGGGCCAAGAGAGACACATCCCAATTCCCTTGGCTGACAACAACCCGGTTAAAAAAAAAAACAAAAATTACAAACATGGTTAACACTCTCTGAATTAAACATTCCCTCTTTCTTCAAAGGGGAAAAAACTGTTAAATTGTTGTTGTTTTCTAAATTTTCTTTTGGCGAGTAAAATGCCACATGGGTTTCCATATTATTGAATTACAACCCAGGCAATGTGCACTAGACTAAACTCTCAGGCTTTAAAGGGTTCATTCTTAACTCTTAATACCAAGACGGACAGGCCGCTAAAAGGGGTTAAAGTCGACTAAAAAAACAAAAATGTAGGTTAAACTCTGTATGTTTGGGTCAGCCCAGATCACGCCCCGGGAAAACCAAAAAAAGGTTAAAATCTGAAACACACTTGTCATAAATACCATTTAAATAAAAACGGTTAATGTTTCGTAGTCTCACCCCCTCCCATACAAAGCGAACGCCGACCAGGCCTTGTTTAACTTCACCATGAAGCCAACAGTGGCCAACCGGTCAGAAAAAAAAATGGACGACTTTCCCTCTTAAGCACAACTGAATTTGTGGCAGTACCAAATACTGGCGAGAATATTCCTAAACGAAATAACCCATAGGGACCGTTACCGGTAGAGTAAAATACCAGTAGGTCGTTACCGGTAAGGAGTGTTCAAATACCAGAGGTGCGTTACCGGTAGGAGTAAAATAAACCCAGAGGCGTTAACGTAGGAAAGTAAAATTACCAGAGGCGTTAACGGTAGTGAAAATAACTTTACTTCATATTATTTACAATAAACCGAAAAAAAAGGTGTTTTTTGTTTGTTTTTTCTTAAGGCGTGCAAAGCTCAGGCTGCGCCTTTGCGGTAAATTCTACCAGCGGGTTGACATTGCTAAATCCCCCTTGTTTTTGCCGTATGACGCACTTTTCCCTTTCAGGATTAAAGCTGAAATCTCGGCTCACTCTACCCATTCAATCCATCCCCACCCCAAAAAAAAAAAAACTCACATAATTTTTAAAAAATTAATACGATTTCAACAGATATGAGTAGGCGCAGTTGGCAGAGAGGAGGCACGCTGAAGTGCTTTCTGGTTACGGGAAATCCCCCAAACACGACGTACTGACGCAAACCCTTCAGCACTTGACATCTGAATCCCGCGATGGCGCTCCAGCGACAAAAGTGTTAAATTTCTGTAGTGTTAAAGTAATGCAATGGTTTACTGCCGCGGTATCTCGCGCACGGGGAAGCAGTTTTGCTCTCCCCTCTCTGTTTTCATTTTGGACAAAAAAGCATGGTCTGGTTTCAGCACCTCCACTACTGTGCGTGGATGACGTCCGACGGAGCGGCTGTTTACATGTTCCGACTTCTGGGCCGGAATTATGTACACAATTTGGTAGTAGCTTCATCTAAATACAAGAGACACTCGGTCAACTCAGGTACAGACCAGCCGACAAACCCACTATCCTGCTGTCATTTCTATCTAGATACAACGGAAATAATTCATTCATATTTATCCAAGTAAAAAACAGCCTACAACAGGTAAACATGGACACCTTCCTGCTCTACAATTGGAAACCTACAAAGGATAATGATCTGTCACCTTATGTCTCATCCCCATCTCCTCTAGACTGAAGGTTTCAATCTGGACGGGACAATTCTACCCCTCTTCCTTACTGACCCATCACAGACCGACTAGGTTTAATAATCCACGGACAACTTAGTTACCAGATAACTGATCTGTCACCTATGTCTCATCCCCACTCCTCTAGACTTTAAGGTTTTACAATCCTGGACCTGGACACTTCTACCCCTCTTACTGACCCATTCACAGACCGACTAGTTTAATCCAATCCACTGACACTTAGTTACAATACGTGATCTGTCACACTTTATGTCTCATCCCCATCTCCTCTAGACTGTAAGGGGTTACATCTGGACCTGGACACTTCTACCCCTACCCTCTTACTGACCCCTCACAGACGACTATTCTAATCCACTGATAACTTAGTTACAGAATACTGATCTTCCACTTATGGTCTCTCCCCCTCTCCTCTAGACTGTAAGGTTACACTCTGGACCTGGACCCACGTCTACCCTCTTAACGGACCCACACAGAGACCGACTAGTTATAATCCCACTATACTTAGTTAGCAGATACTGATCTTTCACCTGTATGTCTCATCCCCATCTCCTCTAGACTGTAAGGTTACAATCGACCTGGACACTTCTACCCCTCTTACTGACCCATCACATACCCCTAGTTAGAATCCACTGACAACTTAGTTACAGATACGGATCTGTCACCTATGTCTCATCCCCATCTCCTCTAGACTGTAGGTTACAATTGGGCCTGGACACTCTAACCACCAACCCCTCTTACTGACGACCATCACAGACCGACTAGTTATGAAGCCACTGACAACTTTAGTCAGATAACTGAGCTGTCCACCTTATGTCTCATCCACCCATCTCCTCTAGACTTAAGGTTACAATCTGGCCCTGGACACTTCGACCATCTACCCCTCTTCTGACCCCTCCGACCGACTCTAGTTTATCCACTGACAACTTAGTTACATATCTGATCGTTCACCTATTCTCATCCCCAGCCTACCTCTAGACTGGTGTAAAAAAAGGTTACAAATCTGGACCTGGACACTCTACCCATCTTACTGAACCCATCACAGACCGACTAGTTTTACCCACTGACAACTTAGTGTACAGATACTGATCTGTCACCTTAGGTCTCACCCCATCCTCCTCTAGACTGTAAAGTTACAACTGGACCTGGACACTTCTATCTCTATCTACCCCTCTACTGACCCACACCTAACCGACTAGTTTTCTAATCCACTGACAACTTAGTTACAGATACTGATTCTGTCACCTTATGTCCTCATCCCCATCTCCTCTAGACTTTTAAGGTTAAATCTGGGCCTGGACACTTCTACCCTCTACTGACCCATCACAGACCGACTAGTTCTAATCACTGACACTTAGTTACAGATCCTGATCTGTCACCTATGAATGTCTCATCCCCATCTCCTATGACTGTAAGGTTACAATCTGGACCTGGACACTTCATTTCTACCCTACCCCCTCTTACTGACCATCACAAGACCGACTAGTTTATAATCCCTGACAACTTAGTTACTATAACTGATCTGTCACCTTATGTCCCCATCCCCAATCTCCTATAGATGTAAGTTTACAATCCTGGACCTGAACCCTTTCTACCCCCTCTTACTTGACCCATCACAAACCCGACTAGTTAGTAATCCACTGACAACTTAGTTCAGATAACTGGATCTGTCACCTTATGTCTCATCCCCATCTCCTCTAGACTGTAAGTTCAATCTGGACCTGACAACTTCTACCCCTCTTACTGACCCATCACAAGACCGCCTAGTTATAATCCACTGACAACTTTAATTTCGATACTGATCTGTCACCTTATGTCTCATCCCAATCTCCTCTAGACTGTAAGGTTACAAGCTGGACCGGACACTTCTACCCCCTCTTACTGACCCATCACAGCCGACTAGTTATAATCCACTGACCACTTAGTTTTACAGAATACTGTATCTGTCCCTTAGTCTCATCTCCCCATCTCCTCTAACTGTGAAGGTTACAATCTGGACCTGGACACTTCTCCCCCTCTACTGCCCATCACACCGACCGACTATTATAATCCACTGACACTTAGTTACAGATACTGACTGTCACCCTTATGTCTCATCCCATCTCCTCGAGGCTGTAAGGTTCTCTGGACCTGACACTTCTACCCCACCCCCCCCCCCCCCCCCCCCCCCCCCCCCCCCCCCCCCCCCTCTTACTGACCCCTCACAGACCGACTAGTTATAATCGCCCTGACACTTAGTTACCGATACTGATCTGTCACCTAATGTCTCATCCCCATCGCTCTAGACTTAAGGTTACATCTGCCTGGACACTTTCTACCCCTATTACTGACGCCATCACAGACCGACTAGTTTATATCCCTGACAACTTAGTTACAGTACTGATCTGTCACCGTTGTCTCATCCCCATCTACCTTCCAGACTGTAATGTTACAATCTGGACCTGGACACTTCTATACCCCTCTTACTGATCCTCACAGACCGACTAGTTATAATCCACTGACAACTTAGTTACAGATACTGATCTGTCCACCCTAGTTCATCCCCATCCACTCCTCTAGACTGTGGGTACAATCGGACTTGACACTTCTACCCACCCTCTCCTTGCTGACCCCTCACAGACCGCTTATTATAATCCACTTGACAACTTATTACAGATATACTGATCTTCACCTTAAAAAGTCTCCTCCCATCTCCTCTATACTGTAAGGTTACAATCTGGAACCTGGCCACTTTCGACCAACCCCCCTTACTGACCCATCACAGACCGACAGTTCTAATCCCCTGACACCTTAGTTACCGATACTGATCTGTCAACTTATGTCTCATCCCATCTCCTCTACCTTAAGGTTCAATTCTTGGCCTGGACACTTCTACCCCCTTTACTGACCCATCACAGACGACTAGTTATAATCCACTGACAACTTAGTTAAGCCGAGTACTGATCTGTCACCTATGTCTCACCCCATCTCCTCTAACTGTAAGGTTACATCTGCCCTGGACACTTCAACCCTCTTACTGACCCATCACAGACCGCTAGGTTATATCCACTGACAACTTAGTTACAAGCTACTTATCTGTCCCACCTTATGTCTCAGCCCCCTCTCCTCTTAGATTGTAAGGTTACAATCTGACCTGAACTTCTATCTAACCCGTTTCTATCTTTACCCTCTTCACTGACCCATCACAGACTGACTAGTTATATCCACTGACAACTTAGTTACAGATACTGATCTGTCACCTTCTTTCCCATCCCCATCTCTCTAGCCTTTAAGGTTTACAATCTGGACCTTGACACTTCTAACCCCTCTTACTGACCCATCCACAACCGACTATTAGTAATCCCACTGACAACTTTAGTTACAGCTACTGATCTGTCCCTTATGTCTCATCCCATCTCCTCTATTATTGTAAGGTTACAATCTGACCTGGACACTTTCTACCTCTCTTACTGACCCATCACAACAACTAGTTAAAATCCACTGACAACTTAGTTTCGATACTGACCTGTCACCTTATGTCTCATCCCATCTCCTCTAGCCTTTAAGCTCTCGGGCAGGGCCCGCCATCCTAGTGTAACCACAGTAATTCTGTAACGGTAGCCAAAAAAAGGAATGCTCTGCTGGACACTTGATACTTGCCCTACCCTTGTATGTAACATGTATGTTTTTCCTCAAGTATATAATGTAACTGTAAAGCGCCATGAAAAGATGTTCTCGCTATGTACATCTACATAATAAATAATTCTGAATAATAAGGGGTAACTAATATAAAACTGCAATACAAAAAAAAATGCAACATTTACATCCCTTCAGAGAAATCCAATTGAAAGGTGGTCTTAGTTTCAAAGCTCATATCTGTTTAGTTATGAGTACAAATCCCTGTCTTTCCCATGTTGTAAGGTGACAGGCTGTTAATTGGTGGAAGAGAGCCCAACAATTCCCGGGAATTCTCTCTCTGGCCCTGTCCCTCTTAACCCCAGGAAGAATTATAACCATAATAGTACATTCCTCTCCTGGGGAGAAAATTGCATCTCAATAAAATCTCTGTCATACCAATTCCACATTGTTGCAGAGAACCATTGACACTGCAATGCCGATTGGTCATGCCCACATGCAATTCAAACTGCCCTATATACATGATAGCTATTAACACACCCCCTTTACCTAAGTGCCAAAATTCCCAAAGATAAAACAAGTTAGTTCCCAGAACGATAGGTTTATAAGACCTGAAGCTGGGTACATAACCGTGCCGATTGGACAGGACAGATCTTTAAGATCCCCCTACATACCGTCCTTGAATGTTCCTCCTAGGTAAGGCAGAATTGCTTGGACACCACACATTTTCCTTCAGTCCGCGGACGAGCTCCTTATAACTTTAGTACAGAGAGGACGACCACGACCATGGAAATTTTCAGACTGCTCTGAGTGATCCCAAGCCGACAGTGAACACTTTTAACTGCATTCCACATGTTACCTATAAAGGGCCAATCCGTCGGTTTGTACTGTACAGAAATCAACGGTTCTTAAAAACCCCTGGAACAGGGAACACGGAACAACGCTTCCTACCTTATGCCGGTGAGCTGGATCAGTACGCGCCAGTTCTTCCCGATTACTGAATAAATGGCTCCCAGACAGAAGACGCTTGCGTTGCGTACCTGCTCTCGTTTGTCATAGCCCTGTGTGGGGGGTGGGGAGAAAAAGAAAAAACATTTAACGTCCGGACAACGCACCATTATCTACACAGTTACTTCTGCCAGCCATTATTGTGTGGAAGCATCAAAGTTCGTCACCGCACACCTAAATTTTTTTCAGAAAGGCGGGCCAAGGCCATAGTGTAAACATTACTAAGAAGTGACAAGAGGAGATCAGCTTACAAATCTACACCGTGTTCATCCCAGCCCAACACTGTCTGTTCCATTGTGTTCAAGTCCCAGTCCATACACCTGCTGTTACTTGTGTTCAGTCCAGCCCATACACTGACTGTTACATTGTGTTCAGTCCCAGCCCCATCCTGAACTGTTACATTGGGTTCATCCCAGTCCATCACCTGACGGTTTAAATGGTCAGTCCCATCCATACACTGACTGTTTAATTGTGTTCAGTCCCACCCATACACTGACTGTTACATTTGTTCAGTCCCATCCCCATACAATGACTGTTACATTAGTGTTCAGTCTCCTCCATACACTGACTGTCATTGTTGTTCAGGTCCCAGTCCTATAACTGACTGTTACATTGTGTTCAGGTCCCAGCCCATACACTGACGGTTACATTGTGTTTCATCTCAGTCCCAGACACTGACTGTTACTTTGTGTTCATCCCAGTCCATACACTGACTGTTCTTGTTGGGTTTCCAAGTCCCATTCCATACACCTGTCTGTTACATTGTGTTCAGTCCCAGTCCATACACTTGACTGTTACATTGTGTTCAGTCCCAGCCAACACTGACTGTTTACATGTGTCAGTCCAGTCCATACACTGACTGTTACATTGTGTTCAGTCTCAGTCCATACACTGACCTGTTACATTGTGGTTCATCCTCAGCTCCATACCTGACTGTTACTTGTGTTCAGTTCCCAGCCCATACACTGTCTGTTACATTGTGTTCAGCCCCCATCCATACACTGATGTTACATTGTGTTCAGTCTCAGTGCCATACCCTGCCTGTTTACATTGTGTTCAGTCCAGCCATACACGACTAGTTACATTGTGGTTCTCCCATCCATACACTGCTGTTTCAACATTGGTGTTCAGTCCCAGCCCATACACTGACTGTTACACAACACCGTGTTCAGTCCGCCCATACACTGAACTGTTCCATTGTGTTTCAGTCCCAGTCCATACACTGTCTTTCATTGTGTTAGTCCCAGTCCATACACTGGACTTTACTTGTGTTGTCAGTCCCAGCCCATACACTGACTGTTACATTGTGTTCAGTCCCAGTCCATACACTGACTGGTACATTGTTGTTCAGTCCCAGCCCATACCCTGACTGTTACATTGTGTTCATCCCAGCCCCCATACAACTGAACTGTTTAACACTGTGTTCAGTCCCACCAGTCCTACACTGACTGTTACATTGTGTTCAGTCCCAGCCCATACACTGGCCTGTTACATTGTGTTCAGTCCCAGTCCCCATACACTGGCTGTTACATTGTGGTTCAGGTCCCCAGTCCCATACACTGACGTTACATTGTGTTCAGTTCCCATTCCTACACTGTCTGTTACATTGGTGTTCAGTCCCAGTCCAATACCTTCTGTTACATGTTTCAGTCCCACTCCATACACTGACGTTACATTGTGTGCAGTCCCCAGTCCATACACTGACTGGTTACTTTTGTTCAGTCCCATTCCATACACTGTCTGTTACATTGTGTTCATTCCCATCCCATACCTTGTCTGTTACATTGTGTTCAGTCCCAGTCCATACACGTCTGTTTACATTGGGTTCAGTCCCAGCCTATACACTGAACAGTTACAATTGGTTGGGTTTCATTCCCAGTCCCATACACTGACTGTTACATTGTGTTCAGTCCCCAGTTCCATACACTTGTCGTTACATTGTGTTCAAGTCCCGTCCATACCCTGACTGTTTACAATTGTTTTAATTCCCGTCCATCCATGTCTGTTACTTGTTTTCATCCCAGTCCATACCCTGACTGTTACATTGTGTTCAGTCCCATTCCATACAACTGTCCTGTTACATTGTGTTCCAGTCCCAGTCCTACACTGTCCTGTTACAATTTGTGTTCAGTCCCAGTCATACACTGTCTGTTACATTGTGTTCAGTCCCAGTCCATACACTGACTTTTACCACAATGTGTTCATCCCAGTCCATACCCTGTCTGTTACATTGGTGTTCCGTCCCCAGTCCAGACAACTGGCTGTTACTTGTGTTCAGCTCAGTCCATACACTGTCTGTTACAATTTTTTTCAGTCCCAGTCCATACACTGACTGTTACACTTGTGTTCAGTCCCAGTCCATACACTGTCTGTTACATGTGTCATCCCCGCCCATACACTGGCTGTTCACATTGTGTTCAGCCAGCCATACACTGACAGTTAGCATTGGTTGTTTCATCCCCATTCCATACACTGACTGTCATTGTGGTTCAGTCCCAGCCATACACTGACATTTACATTGTGTTCAGTCCCAGCACCATACCCTGACGGTTACATTGTTGGTTCAGTCCCAGCCCATACACTGACTGTACATTGTGTTCATCCCCACCCATACACTGACTGTTACATTGTGTTCAGTACCAGCCCATACACTGACTGTTAAATTGTGTTCAGTCCCATCCATACACTGGCCTGTTACATTGTGTTCAGTCCCAGCCCTACACTGACAGTTACATTGTGGTTCAGTCCATTCATACACTGACTGTTACATTGTGTTCAGTCCCTCCATACACTGACGTTTAGCATTGTGGTTCATCCCAGTCCATACACTGACTGTTACAATGTGTTTCAGTCCCAGTCCATACCCTGTCTGTTACATTTTGGTTCAGTCCCAGTCCATACCTGACAGTTACATGTGTTCAGTCCGCAATCCATACCGACAGTTACATTGTGTTCAGTCCCAGCCCATACACTGTCTGTTACATTGTGTTCAGTCCCAGTCTACACGACATTTACATTGTGTTCATTCCACGCCCATACACTGACAGTTACATTGTTTCAGCGTCCCCGTCCATACACTGTCTGGTACATTGTGTTCATTCCCATCCCCACACTGAACTGTTACATTGTGTTCATCCCGTCCATACACTGTCCTGTTACATTGTGTTCAGTCCGATCCCCATACACTGCTTGTTAATTGTGTTCAGTCCCAGTCATACACTGCTGTTTACAATTGTGTTCAGTCCCATTTCCATACACTGACTGTTACATTGTGTTTCAGTCCCGTCCTACATGACTGTTACATTGTGTTAGTCCCAGTCCATACCTGATGTTACATTGTGTTCAGTCCCCATCCACACACTGACTGTTACCTTTGTGTTCAGTCCCGTCCATCACTGTCTGTTCAAATTGTGGTTCATTCCCAGCCCATACACTGACTGTTACACATTGTGTTCATCCACAGTCCATACACTGTCTGTTACATTGGTGTTTCAGTCCCAGCCCATAACTGACTGTTTACATTGTGTTCAGTCCCAGCCCATACCTGACTGTTCATTGTTGTTCAGGTCCCAGTCCCCATACACTGTCTGTACCATGTGTTCAGATCCAGCCCATCACTGACCTGACACAGCCAGACCGCGCATGCCACTTATTAACTTTGCATTTCACAGGTTTGCGACAGGGATAATCTGTTACCAATCAGGGAGATAAATAAACAGCTAGGACAAGTATTGCCTTTGTGTATTGTAATGGTTTCCAAGTGTCCTTGAAGAAGAAAGGATTGGAGCAACTACCACCCCCTCCCTGACCTCCCCATCTCCTATAATTCTTGACTGATGTTGAAAGTCATAACCTCCCCTTTATTTAGGCTAGAAGCTTTTGTTATGGTTTCAGGAAGGAGCCCACATTCAGTCTCTAGTCCTGGTAGTAAATCTCAGCAATAGGAGGGGGTTGGAAACATTATGTACAAGGTAGGAGGGGATTATGGGAAGCTCAGTCTTCGGTGTTACAGGGACATGCCAGGTTCGATAACGTATTTAGTTATTTGTGTGTCCAACTGTGATGCCTCTACTGTCCAGAGGACATTCTGGAGTTGTAGTTTTTAATACAAAAGGAGGGCTAGATATTGAAAACTACCGCAAATAAAAACCGAACTCTGCTGCATATTATCACAGCAAGACCCATAGAAAAGCCCCCCTGCACCTGCACCGTTCTAAATACGTCGGAATTTACACCATAGTTTCCTCCCCCCAAGGTGGCATATACTTGTTGGCTTCATATGGGTGTTTATTATGACGGTATGTAATACCCGCATGGAGGGTCTCTATAGTTGGACCAGTGGGGTGCTCGTGTGTAATTCACATTTCCTGTCCTGCACATTCCACACACCAAGCTGGTTATTTACTAATAAAGAAACCGACCGTCTATTACTATTCAAATAAAAAGAAATGTAATTATCAGATTAGTTCTGCCCTTAATTCCCTTAAAGCGGATAAGGTCATCCCTTGATGGCAAGTAGTTATTATTAGCGTGGCAGCACCATCCTGTGAGGGTGTTTTGCAAATTGTGGTTTTTACTAATCCCCCAATGGTTTTTAACATTTGTAACATTCCATTCACAAGACCCTGTTCCATGGGTAGCAACCAAAACCGCACCAACCCTCCATGATAAACCGGTGATTTTATAGAGAACCCCATGGCACATCTCGGGTTACATTTAACTATTGAGGATTAGGTTTAATCATGTCTGTCACTTTCACCATATGCCCAAATCAGGGGCTTTGCCGTCTTGGTACATATACCATACCCTGGTAGGTTTAATTTTTTTTTATGTTATTCGTTTTTAAAGGAAAACTACACTACCCCATAATCCCTCCCAACCCAAGCCTCCCCCTAATTTGCTAAAGGCAGCCCTTCACATGTTTTTATCCACAAACCCCATTGGACCTATGAGATCGTGACTAATATCGAAGACCCTGAGAACCAAAAGGGGCAAATATGACCACTGGCATCACAGTCCTTCCCTAATGCTATGAATAGAGGCCATACGATCGTCCCCGTTAAGGGTGCACATCCGATAACGATCCCATACAGCATCATGGGGGGCCAACATTTGGACGCACCACGTTACAGATTCTAACAGAGAGGCCCTCAGTCTCCCCCCTGGTGTTTTCATTTTATCATTAGTAAGATGCGTTCTGCAAGGAGTGCTTCTTTCCATTGGACCTCGGCGACGAGTCCTGGACACCTTTAAAGTATCTCCACCGTAAAGGTTTGGGATCCAGTTCTATTAAAGAACTAGGAGGTAAAGGAGCTGTGCCTACCTTCCGTTCGTCAACTAGAACAACAGGAGCCATGAGACAGTAAGAAACTTACCCGCTCGCTCGCGTCCCCCCGGTGTAGCCCTGACAGTCCCGACGGACCTTTTCTTCTATGTGTCATGCGTCGATACTATGTGTATAGAGACAGGTCCGCTTCGGGACCTGTCGAACTACGCGCCGGGGGAGCGAGCGCGGTAAGTTTCTTACCTTCTCTCGCTGTGTGTTCTATGAAGAATGGGAGGTAAGGCACAGCTCCTTTACCCCCGTTTCCTTCAATAGAACTGGATCCAAATGTTAAAAAAAATCGAGTGGAGATACCCTTTAAGGATGCTGTCTCTCACAGCTTTTGTTTGGCGTCTACTAAAGTAAATATAGGGGTATCGTTTAGGTTCTCTTGACCTGGTACTATTAGGTGAAGAGGGTGATTTTTTATGGTATTGTTGCCCTTTAATCAAACAGACTTGAATAAACACAACCTCCCCACTACAACATCGCAGATATCACTAGTAAAAGGTAAATAAACTGTACTAACTAGGTAGACTTTCCTACTGTGACATTAATGGGTCAATGGTACAAAGGATCCTATAAATCCTGCCCGGTACGTCCGACCTGCTGGGATAGCCTGCAACGACTACGGCCCATTAGCATCTCCCACCTATACTGATGCCCTTTATCTGAACTGTTCAGGCCACTTCGTCTGGGGTTTTCCCTGACCCCTGGTTTCGAGCTCACTGTCCTCTTCCCCTGCTGCGACTCCGATCAAAGGACAGGAAAGTAGATCCCCCATCCTACTATTGGTATTTACAGGCTCTAGTAAATGCTGATGGCCACTCAGTTGAGATCCGTTGCCTGGCCTTGGTCTGAAATGTAAACCATACAGGTAACTATAAATAACACCACATTCATATCCACGTGCCCGTATTGGAGACCCCCACAATCACTTCACAGTCCTAGACCCTCCCCTGGGACCTCTCACTCTTTCTACGATGAGATTGCCCTTATTTCCAGGCTTTTCTCCACTACACATACTGGGAAGCAGAAAGCAGAAGTTATTCTGGCCAGACCCCTATATAGATTCAATGCACCTAATTTCTACTTACCTCCCTACTCCTTGTCATGGTCCCTTCATTGTGCCGGGCGGCAGGAATATCGAGAGGTGAGTTTTTAATGTATGTCAGCATGTAGACCCATGGGCGATTGGTGACATTAGGTCAGGGTTTGTGTTTACTGTCTAATCCTCATTTGCATAAAAAGACTTCCTTGTTTGGGTACCATTAGCGAGAATCATGGAGGTTGTCCAGATGTCACCTTCCTGTTTCCCACTTGTTGTCGTGCTCATTTCCTAGTCTGTATACAGACGCCAACGTGGTCACCCACTGGTTCATAACAGACATTGTGGAATTAACCAACCACCACCTTCTTTAACACAATAAAAGGCCAGACACGTCTAATGTGATTGGATCTACTTACCAGTAAGAGACCCGGGATGAATGTCCTTGTAGGATTTTGATGCAGCGCTCCTTTGAAATTCTCTCAATGACTTTGGTTTTGCATTTTAATAGCTGGCCAGGTTAATAATGGGATAGTCAGCTGACTGGACGATGGGACCGGACTTTATGCACTGCTCTGGGGTGTATGGAACCCCTGCGAGTAGAATCTGCTTCCCCTCCGCTGCCTAACAACCCTGCGAAGAATCAAACACATCCAGCTTAGTACTGAATATACCATAGTGGAATTCTGGAAATCGCTCAACTTAAGGTATATATACACTTGAAATAATTTGGACACCTACCAACTGTCAACCCCTAACTGCACACGCAGAATATCTAGAATAATAAAACACTTGAGTGACCGATGAAATGTGATATGGTTCAGATTGGGTAACTAGAGAAAATATTGTGCGATAAACAAATAAACGGTATACACTGATAGTTGGTAAGAATTGTAGGTTCCAGTAATGGCAATTACTTACCCGTTAAGATACCCTTTCCCTTGCTGGGTGGTGGTCCTATAACCATAATTTACATAATTACCGAGATGGCTATCGCACCAATAGGGATCCTGGTGTCTGAATTACACCTACCAGCCCATTGGGCGGAGGCCAGCCAATGCATGCTGGGATTGGTCCATACCAGAAAACATCGGGAGGCTACAAATATAATGGCTTCCATATTCCAGCAAGTGGGACAGGAAATGGTGTATGTGATAACGATTAACCCAGACTGGGGATGAGTTATAGTCCAGTAGGCCACTCCTGATACAGTAGCTTGGTTACAACACTGAGTCAATTTGTAAATGGGCCCCTGATCTCCATTGCACCGTCACACAACCTTTACAACCACATCATTTGTTGTTTTTTTTGGCAGTAAATGAACAGACTTGACACTTTACTGCTCTGTGCCCGTAGATTCCCCAGCGTCTATGGATTTGCACAAAAGAGTTCAAAGCAAGCGAGATGCATCAGAGAGATCTACGAGCTCGTCCGCCGAAATCAGAATTCTCCTCGGGACACGACCAAGTAAAATTAAATAAAACCCCAAACGCAACAGACAATCTTATGTAACTATGACCATTTCCATTTGTAACACAAGAGACAAAAGGACTGTAAAGGTCTTTGGGCCCTCATATTGCTACATTTGAATATACAAGGCTGGTTAACCATGGTCTTAACCCTGGCACCATATTTCCTTCAAACGATTTGTGGCTCGTAAAAAACCCAATACCCGACTGTTAAAGACCATGTGATTGGATGAAAATCTCTCAGGTATCCACTTCAATTATCTGACTCATAATAACCTGACCAACAGACCTAACGTCCGTGGCGGTTGGTTGCGTAGGAAATTGGTGGAATGAAAATTCAGAACCAACGTCCCACAGAAAAAACAAAGGATTCCTCCATTTTTGTATGTGGTGTTTGTCTATTTTAGGGACTCCGACACAGAAATTATTTTTCCTTTAATTAGGTTTGAACCTAATCACAACGTTATTGATTAAAGTATAAATGTTGGTTCTTGCAAGAATTTCTAACCCTAATTTGGGAGCTTTGGGTACCACAACATGGATAATAAACATTTTCTACATTCCACGTTTCTCTACAAAAATATCCATTGTAGGGTCCTCTGACCATCTGGACCACAGAACTGTATCACTATAAAGGTTAACATGGATGGTCTTAGACATTCCAGCGCTATTAGACTGTAAGTTGAATGGGAGATACCATACACTGTGCTGGTTACCAGATAGGTAGGATGTAAGGGTTAATTGTAGGAAGCGAGAGGCCCAGGAGAGGGAGGAGTCATCAATGTGACAGTTGAAGTCCCCCAGAATCAGACCAGGACAGTCAGCAGAGAGGAAGAAAGTAAGCCAAGTTTCAAAGTCGGAGAGGAATGCAGATGGAGACATTGTAGACGTCGCTCTGTACACCACAGCTACTAGTAGGGACAAGGGGTGGGAGAGCTGAATTGAATGAGCCTCAAAAGATGTGAATGAAAGTTCAGGTGGGGAGGTAATGTAGATAGATATACAGAGAAACAGATAGATAGACAGTGGAAACGACAGACAGATACATAGTAACATAGTAATTGAGGTTGAATAAAGACATACGTCCATCAAGTCCAACCTTTTCACCCTCCTTTTTAACCCTACCTAACAGTTGATCCAGAGGAAGGGAAAAAACCCAGCTAAAGGGGGGGGGATTCCTTCCTGATAGACAGATAGGAAGACAGAGCGACAGAATGACAATGGGACAGAGAGATAGACAGACAGACAGTGGGATAGATATACAGTGAGACAAATAGACAGACAGTAGGACAGATAAATATACAGTGGGACAGATAGACAGATAAATAGACAGAGGGTCAAATAGACAGATGAACAGATAGAAGGAGGGACAGATAGAAAGTGGGACAGATAGATAGACAATTGGAAAAATAGACAGAGAGACAGATACATAATAATTGAGGTTGAATAAACACATACGTCCATCAAGTCCAAAATGTTCACCCTCCTTTTTAACCCTACCTAACAAATGGTCCAAAGGAAGGAAAAAAAGGGGAGAGATTCCTTCCTGTCTCCAAATGGAAAGTATCCATGTATCAACCAGAACTACAGTATATGTATTAGAGGCTCTCTATACCAACATTCCCCATGATGAGGATAATGTTCCCCTTACAGTGTAATATATAAGGATAATGTTCCCATTACAGTGTAATATATAAGGATAATGTTCCCCTTACAGTGTAATATATAAGGATAATGTTCCCCTTACAGTGTAATATATAAGGATAATGTTCCCCTTACAGTGTAATATATAAGGATAATGTTCCCCTTACAGTGTAATATATAAGGGATAATGTTCCCCTTACAGTGTAATATATAAGGATAATGTTCCCCTTAAATCAGTTGTTAATATATAAGGGATTTAATGTTCCTCTTACAGTGTAATGACATAAAGGGAATTGATTGGGATAATGTTACCCACTTACAGTGTTGTGTAGTAATTGTAATATATACGGATTAATGTTTTTCCGCCCTTACAGGTTGTAATTAATAAGGGATATATGTTCCCTTACAGTGTTATAGTTGATACGTTCCCCTACTGTAGATATAAGGATAATGTCTCCCTTACAGTGTAATTATTATAAGGGAGAAAGTTGTCCCCTACGAGGGTGTATTTAAGGATACTTCCCCTGAATGTGTAATTATATAAGGATAATTGTTCCCTTCCCATTACAGTTGTAATATTAAGGGGATAATGTTCCCTTACAGTGGATTATAGGACTTCCCCTTACATATAGTAATATAGGATAATTGTTCCCACTTCCTACATTTTGTGTAATATATAGGATGATGATTAATTGTTTTCCCCTTACCAGTGTAATATATTAATGATAATGTTTCCCTTCACATGTATGTAATATAATTAAGGGATTTTACCTTACAGTGTAATACCGTAAGAATGCCTTCGTGTATATATAAATAAGTTTCTTAAGGTATAATGATAATGTTCCCCTTACAGTGTCATAAGTATATGTCCTTAAGTGTACTGGGATATGTTCCCCTTACGTTATATAAGGATCTGTTTCCACCTTACATCGTAATATATAAGCCGATAATTTCATTCCCCTTACAGTGTTGAATATATAAGGATAATGTTCCCATTACAAGTTGTATATAGGAGATTTCCCTGATATGTATGATAGATAGGAGATCCCTAGGATGAATATATAGTTTCCCTTACAGTGTAAATATAGGTAGTCCTCCTTAAGTGAAGTATAGTATGTTCCCCTTACAGGAAGTACGTATGTCCCTGTACATGTAAATACTATAGGTAATCCTTCAGTAAGTGATTAAGATCTCGTTCCCCTTACCAGGTATTAGGTCTGTCAGTTACTGTAGATATTCAAGGATAACTGTCTCCCCATTAAGCTGTAAATCTAAGGCCTCCCGATAACGTCTCCCCTTACCGTGTAATATATAAGGGATATGTTCCCTTACAGTTGTAATATATACATGATATGTTACCTCCTTACAGTGTAAGTATAAGGATAATGTTCCCCTTACAGGTAATATATAAGGATAAGTTTCCCCCTACAGTGAATATATAAGGATAGTCTGCGTATTAGTGTTCCCCTTACAGATTATAAGATATGTCCTTAAGTTAATATAGTCTTACAGTGATTAAGGTTAATGTTCCCTTACAGAATTTCTACGATTTCCCCTTACAGTGTAAATATATAAGGGATAAGTTTCACACTTAACAGTGTAACTATATAAGGATAATGTTCCCTACAGTGTAATATATAAGGGATAGTTCCCCTTACAGTGTATCTATAAGGATATGTGTTCCCTCAGCGTGTTATATATAAGATAGTGTCCCCTTACCAGTGGTAATATATAAGGTGCAATGTTCCCCTTTACAGTGTAATATGGGATAATGTCCCTCGTTATATAGGGATAATGTCCCCTTACAGTGTAATGATGGATGTTCTGTGAAATATATGGGTTGTTCCCCTTACAGGTAATATATAGGAAATTGTTCCCCTTACAGTATAATATATAGATATGTTCCCCTAGGTACTAATAGGGTAATCCCACTGTACAGGGTATATATAAGGGATAATGTTTCCCCTTACAGGGTAACTATATAGGATATGTTCCCCTTAAAGTGTAATATATAAGGGTAATGTTCCCTTACGTGTATATATAAGGATAATGTTCCCTTACAGTGTAATATTAGGGATAATGTTCCCCTTACATAAGGGGTAATGCCTTACAGTGTAATATATAAGGGATAATGTTCCCCTTACAGTGAATATATAAGGGATAATGTTCCCCTTACAGGTGTATATATTAAGGATAATGTTCCCCTACAGTGTAATATCTAAGGATTATGTTCCCCTACAGTGAATATATAAGGATAATGTTCCCTAATCAGTGTATATATATAGGTGATAATGTTCCCGCTTACAGTGTAAGATATAGGATCAATTCCCCTATCCAGTTAATATATAAGGATATACGTTCACTCTACAGTGAATAATAGCTAATGGTCCCCTTACAGTGTAAATAGTATGTCCCCTTAATGTGAATTAATGGAATACTCCCTTACGTATAAGGATTAAGTTCACCTTACAGTGATAATGTATCCTTACAGTTGTATAGATGGGTTCCCCTTACAGTGTAATATATAAGGGATACATGTCCCCTTACAGCTGTAATATATAAGGTGATAATGTTCCCTTACAGTGTAATATATAAGTGATAAGTTCCCCTACAGTGTAATATATAGGGATAATGTTCCCCTTACCAGTGTAATATATATAGGGATAATGTTTTCCCCTTACACTTGTAATATAAGGATCAAGTTCAGGTATAATAGGATATGTTTCCCTTACGTGTAATATAATAGGATAATGTTCCCCTTACAGTGTGATTAAGGGGATAACGTTCCCCTTACAGTGTAATATATAAGGATAATGTTCCTTACACGGTAATAGTATAAGGGGATAATGTTTTCCCCTTACGTGTATATATAAGGGGATATGTCCCCTACAGTGAATCTATAAGGGATAATGTTATCCCACTTACAGTGGTAATATATAAGGGATAACTGTTCCCCTTACAGTGTTAAATATAAGGGATATATGTCCCTTACAGCTGTAATATATAAGGGATCATGTTTCCCCTTACCGTGTAAATATGATAAGATAATGTCTCCCTTTACAGTGTAATATATAGAGGATAATGTCCCCTTAACAGTAGATAATATAATAGAGGAATGTTCCCTTACTGTGTCATATATAAGGATAATGTCCCCTTACAGGTAATTAATAAGGGATAATTTCCCCTATCCAGTGTAATATAAGGTAATGTTCCCCTTACAGTTATATAAGGGATAATGTTCCCCTACGTGTATAGTTAAGGTAATTTCTACGTAATAGTTAGGACTCGTTCCCCTTCCAGGTAGCAATATAAGGGATCAATAGTTCCCCTTACTGCTATAATAGCTTGTTATATAGTAGTTCTAGAGTGTAATATAGATAACGTTCCTCAGAATATAACTCCTTACAGTGTAATATATAAGGGATAAGTTCCCTTCGTTAATATGAGTATAAGGATAACTGTTCCCCGCTATACAGGGTAATATAGAAGGATAGGTTCCCCTGCAGATTGTAATATTAAGGGATAACATGTTCCCCTACAGTGTAATTATATAAGGATAACGTTCCCCTTACAGTGTAAATATGAAGGGATAGCTCCCCTTACAGTGTAATATATAAGGGATAACTGTTCCCTTACAGTTGTTAATATATAAGGATAATGTCCCTCTTACAGTGTATAAATATAAGGGTAGCCCCCTAATGTCAATACGATCCTTACACGTGTAATATATAAGTGCTAATTCCGCCCTGACAGTGTAATATTAGGATAATGTTCCTCCTCCTCAGTGGTAATATATAAGGGATAGGTCCTTACAGTGTATAATAAGTGATAAATCCCTCAGTATAAGGGATAATGTTCCCCGTTACAGTGCTGAAGTATTAGGATAATGTTCCCCTTACAGTGTAATACTAAGGATAATGTTCCCTTACAGGTATATGGATAATGCTTACTGTAACATACGATTGTTCCCTTACAGTATACTTATAGGATATGTCTCCTTACAGTGTAATCTATAAGGGATAATGTTCCCCTACAGTGTATATATACGGATATGTTCCCCCTTACGTGTTAATATATAATGGATATTGTTCCCCCTTACAGTGTATATATAAGGTAATGTCCCTTACATGGTAATATATAATGGATAATGTCCCCTTACAGTTCTATATAAGGATAATGTTCCCCTTACACTGTGTACATCAGGATAAGGTTCCTTACATAACAAGATTGTTCCCCTTACAGTATAATATATAAGGATATGTTCTTACAGTGTAATTACTAGGATAAATTCATTAAGCGTGTTATATAAAGAATGTTCCCCTTACAGTGAAAATAGGATAATCCTCAGTGATCTATAAGGGATAACAGTCCCTTAGCCAGTGGTATATATAATGAGAATAATGTTCCCCTTACAGTGTAATATATAAGGGATAATGTTTCCCTTACAGTGTAATATATAAGGATAATGTTCCCCTTACAGTGCAATATATAGGGATAATGTTCCCATTACAGTGCAATATATAAGATATGATGTTCCCTTAAAGTTTAATATATAAGGGATAATGTTCCATTACAGTGCAATATATAAGGGATAATGTTCCCCTTACAGTGTAAAATATAAGTGATAATGTACCCCTTACAGTGTATACTATAAGGAATAATGTTCCCATTACAGTGTAATATATAAGGGATAATGTATAAGGAATAATGTTCCCATTACAGTGTAATATATAAGGGATAATGTACGCCTTACAGTGTAAAATATAAGGGATAATGTTCCCCTTACAGTGTAATATATAAGGGATAATGTTCCCCTTACAGTGTTATATATAAGGGAGATTGTTCCCCTTACAGTGTAATATATAAGGGATAATGTACTCCTTACAGTGTTATATATAAGGGAGATTGTCCCCATACAGTGTAATATATAAGGAATAATGGGCCCCTTACATTGCAATATATAAGAGTTAATGTTCCTCTTATAGTGCAATATATAAGGGATAATGTTCTCATTAGAGTGTAACATATCAAGGATAATGTTCCCCTTACAGTGTTATATATAAGGGAGATTGTTCCCATTACAGTGTAATATATTCGGGATAATGTTCCCCTTACAGTGTAATATGTAAGGGATAATGTTCCCATTACAGTGTAATATATAAGGGATCATGGCCCCCTGACAGTGTTACATATATGGGATAACGTTCCCTTTAAAGTGTAATATACAAGGGATAATGTTCCATTTATAGTGTAATATATAAGAGATAATGTTCTCATTACTGTGTAATATATCATTTACAATGTTCCCTTTACAGTGTAATATATAAGTTTTAATGTACACGTACAGTGTACTATATAAGGGATAATGTTCCCCTTACAGTGCAATATATAAGGGATAATGTTTCCTTACAGGAACTAGAAACAACTAGGACGAAAAAACTTAGAAACTTATTGTCACAACTAGGACAGAAAAAATAACATAACGTATTTGGTCACAAATAGGACGAAGGTAACTATAACTTTGTCACAATAGGACCACAGCAGAACGGAACTATAACTTATTGTAACAAAATAGGAAGAACGTAACGATACTTACTGTTCACAAACTAGGACAGAAAAGTAAACTAGAAACTTATGTCACAACTGAGACAGAACATAACGGAACGTATTTTATGGTCCACAACTAGGACCCCCGAAACATAACGGATAACTTATATGGTCAAAACTAGACCCCGAAACATAACTATAACTTATATTGTCACAATAGGACCAGAACGTAAATAACTTATTATTGTCAAAACTAGGACAGAGATAAACTATACACTTATTCATTGTCAACAACTAGGACCGAACGTAACATAACTTATTATTGTCACAAATAGGACAGCAGAAACATAACTATAACTTTATTTATGTTCACAAACTAGGACCGAACATAACTATAAATTATTATTGGTCAGAACTAGGACCGAACAAACTATAACTTATTATTGTCACAAACTAGGATCTGAACGCTAACTATAAATTATTATTTGTCACAACTAGGACAGACAGAAACATACTAAACCTTATTATGTCACAATAGGATGAACGTACTATAACTTATTAGTCACAAAATTCAGGAAAGAACCATAACTATACTATTATTGTCACAAAACTCGGACAGAACATAACTATAAATTATATTGTCAAAATAGGACCGAACAACTATAAGATTTTGTCCACAAATAGGACAGACCATAACTATAACTATGTCACAAACTAGGATTCTTCTCCGAAATAACTAACTTATTATGTCACAACTAGGACAGGAAACATAAACTATAAACTTTGAGACAACTAGTCGAAGTTCTGTACCTAGTTGACATAAGTTTATAGTAACTTACTTTCCTAGGTGTGATAAATAACTGGAACTTGAAAGGTAGTTCTTGAAGACGTTTCGCTAGTCATCCGATCACTGCTTAACCAATCAGAACACAGGAACATGTATATTGAATTAAAGCAGGTGTGATTGTAACATAGGACAGAACTAATATACCGTGATATAAGAGTTACACATACAGTATATGGATCATGGCTTAACCAATCAGAAAACAGGAACACATCTATTGAATTAATCACTGCTTAACCAATCAGAACACAGGAACACATCTATTGAACCAATCAGAACACAGGAACACATCATTGAATTAATCACTGCTTAACCAATCAGAACACAGGAACATGTATATTGAATTAGAGCAGGTGTGATTGTATTATAGGACAGTAGCAATATAACACGTAATATATGACAGTACAGAATATGGATATATTTAATGGGCTGGCAGGTGATTGTGTCATCACAACCTATGAAAACATCCATTTGGGTAACATTCTGACATAGACTAGACCAGTGTGTAAAAGTATCTGCATTGAGTCATCCATTATCCAGAATGTAGACAGCAGAAACTCTCAGTGCTAGTAAACGGCACCACTGCCAAGCCCTAAGGCGTTTCAGTCTACAGAACATCCAGACCCAGAGGTGGGTGGAATTCTGGGAAGCTTTGACGTCCTCTATCAGTGGTTGTAAAAGGACAAGCAGTGTCGGAAGCTGACGGACTGGAACAGAAACTCTCTTAATAAGCAATGTGATTAAAAAAACAATGAACGTGACCGGAGATGAAAGAAGAGGTAGAAGAAAGAGCAAAATCAAAGATAACTCCCTAGGGAAGGCTGGGACCTTAACGGTATTACTTAATCCACATCAACCAATCAGATTTTCTCTAACTGCAGTAGAACACTAAAACGTTAATAACTGATTGGTTGCTGCAGATTAAGGGCACCTCTCTTGAACATGTTAAGGACATTTCATAGATAAGTTTACTAAAAGTAGGACTGCGGCACCAAACTTAAATTAAACTACCATGGTCCTCCGCTAGTGGCACTGGGGTTAATCTGACAAATGAGATTTCATTTATGTAGAATCAGTACCTGAAGCCGTAGGAATTTATTACGTTTCCTGAGAAAGGAAAGCATAAACCAAAAAAAATAAATAAATAATAAGAGGTCTAATAGCAAATAGCCCCAGGGCAGCCCAAAGAGAGAAGCAGAGTAGATGAACATGTCAGATCTACCTTTCTATTCAGCATTCCCCACATCATGGTGTCCAGGGTTCCTCTGGCGATTAAATAATGGATATGCACAGAGCAGCTTTGCCCGATTCGATGGGCACGGTCTTCGGCTTGTTTGATGTGGCCGGGATCCCAGTAGAGCTCGGCAAAAACAACGTGAGTGGCTGCTGTGAACGTCAGTCCCTGTTCATACAAATAAATGAAGGACCAACGTGTTATGGTGGACGGTTGAGTTTGAGATGTTTCTGACCTGGACCCTACTGGTTTATTAGCAGGTGTCAAAATTATCAAAAGAGAATGAATGGCCAAACGCAAGAGTCACATTTAGGTTTCTGCTTCCCTACTACTCCCATAGCACCATAACGAGCTTAGAAATCTAATAGGATCCAGTAAGGATCAGTGTCCTACGTGTCCTCTGATTGAAGTATCCGATTATAGGAAAAGTCGTGTAGTTTTAGAATTAAAGATCTTTAAAAGATGACAGGCAGAATTTTTTGGGACGGACTCATTTCTCTCATCTGCGACTACTTGGATTTCAAGGGGTACAACTTCGACCGAGGGAAATTTTCCATCAAGTCCGAGCATCTTCAAAGCCAAAGGTTAACATTTGTAGGCCTCAGAAATGCTCGTTCCGCCACTAAAAACTTTAAAAGACATGTCCACCCTTAAAACAAAACTGGTGACTTGTCAGGTATCTGACAGCAACTGCATTTTTTACCAGTTTATTACATGCATTTGTAACCAAATATTTAATGATCTTTCTGTTCCTCTCTGGCAAAGGTATCCACCTCCCTTCCTCTGCTCGATGAGCTTTTTATAAGCTTGAGCATGTGCAGAGGCAGCAGGTGAAACAGCAGTCAATCATTGGTTGTGATGTCAGCAGTCACAGCTTTGATTGACTGTATGGAGGGAGGGGCCAGCTTACTCTGTCAGAATGGGGACAATAATAATCCTTATATGCATTTGTGTTGTTGGCAGTTAACGGATAATTGACCAGTTTTTTTGTTTTAAGGGTAATCCTTTGGGTTAGATGGAATTTTCTCTTTATAGTTAAAGTGTGTACCCAGCTTTAAAATATATGTACACTGGTAAATTGATGTGTTTTAAAATTGCCCATTACTGGAAACTATAATTCTTCTCAGCTATCACTGTACCCCTTTCTCATTGGATATCCACTCTGTCAATCAAGTGCCTTAGTATCCTAAACTCTTCTGTTATGTAGTTTTGCTGTAGCTGGAATTGGGACAGTTGGTACATGAATTGCATGGTGGGAAATTCCCTCTCCCAATGCTGTCTCATAGGGATTACTGAGCATGCTTGCCCTCACAGAGAGTCAGATAGTCTGACAGGGGGCTGGGGTAATGAGCTTGAGCAAAACAAGAACTGGATTGAAGTCATGTAGCAACAGAGTAAGTGCTGCTTACATGTGTTCAGTTATAGATTGTAATGAGGCAAATTAATAATATTGTACAATTCCTTTAAACTTGATAGATAGTTGGTGGTAAGTAGATCTATAAACTATAGATGGTGGTAGGTGGTAAGTAGATCTATAATACATTTAAACCAACACAGCTTTTAACTTACCTACAAGCAGGAAAGCCACGCCCATGAAGCAGGTTGAAAATCCTGCTCAGGGTGCGGTGATCCTGTCTTTCCAATAGACACACATGGGTAGGGACTTTTGGCCAGTATGTTGATCAGCTGTTGGAAGCTGTGGTGCTAATAGGTAAGTTGTAACTTACAACTGTGTACCTTTTGTTCTATGAGGCAATAAAAGGTACAAAAGTTTTCCTATTCTATTATTTTGCAACAGCCAATCCCATGTTAGCTTTTTACTGGGAAACCACAGTTAGATTACATCTGAATGGTTGATTCACATCAGCTCCTATAATCTCTCTTACCTGGCCAGCTGCTTGTATGCTGAGAATCGCCACCCGGGTCTCTGGGTCATTTTGGAACTGGTGGACAAGATGGATCCTCTCTGCAGAAGGGACACTGCCGTCAATTCGAATGTACCGGGCCTAAAGGACAAATAACAGTGACCGCTACATTTACAATATTCCCATTCTAAAGACACATTGGTGCAGAGTTTTTATTGATTATCTAGCAAACCCATCCTTAGTGAACTGCCCAGGAACACAGACAGCTACAAGAGAGCGGATACTTTCCAGTCTATTGGCCTAACGCTTTGAGAATTGTAACTAAGGGAAACGCTATTATGAGACTAGCCAGGTTACACAATGACAAGGGATATAATTAACAATGAGCTGTGCGGGTTGCAGTTAATATTTTACAGCCAAACTGTAAGTGTCTATATAGAAAATCTTTAGGTTAAAACACATTTTATCTGCTGATTAAAACAACCGTTACTATCCCAGGGGTTTAAACACAGAAAAAACAAGTCCTTCCGTAAATAAAGAATTATATGCAGTAAAAAACTTCAATTAGAAAGCTGAGAGATGTAAGACTAAACTGAAATGCTGCACAATCTCCTGTTAGCCCTATTTTCACTTCCTGGTTCATCAAGTTAGCAACTATAAGTTGAAATATGAAAGTTGTAATCACAGCCAATGAAAGAATGCTATTCCCCTAGGCGCATTCCTCTGAGCATGTGCAAGCTCATAACTAGCTCATAAAGCTAGGAGAGTAGGTGGAAACCTTTAAAGAGGCAAAAGGAAGGGGGAGACTAATCATTTGCTGCATAACAGCCTGGTTAGCCCAACATCAGCTTTCTAACTATTGTGGTTTTAACTATATACAATGTTTCATTTGAGGAGTAGAATTGACCTTTAATCCTTTCAGCTTCCACCCTCATTGGCTCCCAACCCATTTGATGTAAAATGTCACCCTCTACATTCTGCCAGGCTATGAGGATGTGACTTGATTCCTTGATTCTAGGATGATTTCTTCAATGGACACCATAAACATGACTATTACTGGCCTAATATTGCAATGTGTATGGCCACAATTAGACTAACCACTATTCCAAAGGAACAAATTGCAATCTGTATGTCAGGAATGTCAAACCTGCAGATCTCTAGATGTCTGCAAACTACAACTCTCTGCGTTCCCTTGCTATTGCTCCATCAGCCCGCCGCAGGCTGTAATTAAAAGGAAAAACAGCCACACGAATCCCACAGAAGACAAAAGTAAAAATCCTTATTATTTGTAACCCACAGCAGCCAGAGACCAAAAGAAATGACAGAACTCACAGAAGATAATGAAAAGTACCAGTACAGGTACATGGATTTTGTTCAAGGCTCTGATCCCTTATACTTATGTGTGTGTCAGTATCCCTGCAATTATCTTCTCTATCAATGGGAAAAACCTTAACCCCCACCAAAGCCTTACTGTCACTCTAAGCCTCCTGTAATAATCTCATATGATCTCATATGATACAGTAGCTAGAGGGCACAGACTAGAGGTGGGGGGGGGGGGGTTGTCACAGCCTGACACTCCGTTAGAATAAAAACAATAAATGATGGACCAGGCTTGACGCATGCGTGCTTCGTTCTTAGCATGCTATTATAGTTCAGAGGATCTTTAACCCTCTACAGCGAAAGGTTTACTAATATAAACAACCCAATGGTGGCTATCCCTCCGCCTTGACTTCCCATGGTGCTCCGCAGCTAGGAATAACTTCCTGCCTGAATATACCTTGCCATTATAGGTTACTATATATGCAAAGAATTGTGGGAAAACTAAATGGTAAAAAGTGATCCTAGAGCTGCCTTATTCTACTGAAGAATTGAGTGGTCCAGTTGCAGTACATCTCCAAGGGGCAGTGCTATTAACAAGAAACAAAATAGTTTAATATTCCTACGTTTCTAGATCCTCTAACCCACTATGTGTTAAGGAGTCTCCATTTTTAATTTACACATTGTAAAATTGGCCTTTAATCTCGCCAGTATATCCAATGGGATCATGCACTGACCCCCTGTCACCTGCCTTCATTAGCACTTCTGTGGATGTTCACATTCCATAGATATCCTTTAATCCCTTGCACAGCGCTGCCTACCTTGCTCTCTATAGCCGCCTCCGTGCAAGCTTGGAGCATGGAGAGATGGTGGGCAAACACAAGGAATTTCAGCTTCTCGTTCTCCAGCATCATTTTGATGTAGTCTTTCACCGCGCCGGCCTGGAAAAGAATTTCATTCAGTTAAACATTTCCATACACAAGGGGGGGGGCTGCCATAGAGGACTACAGCTAGGCTGAAAATCTGTCTTTTAAAGGGGTACTCTCTGGGTTTTCCAGAATGCACAAAAAAAAAAAGTGCCATGGATCCCATCAACTGTAAAATGACCAGGTGGTGGAGAACAGTAATCACCGAACATGCACAGCTGAATGACGGCCCCTTTAAATCGGAATAGCTGCATTAAACTGTTCTGCTACTGTATGACCATATAAGATATCACCTATAACAGCAATAGGAAACCTATTGCAGTAACATTGCCTGTGGGTATACGGGATAAAGGACATTGTAATTCAGTAACAGTAGGTGAACCACAGGTGTCCTGTGTGTGATAGAGACATAAATGATATTGCTGCAGTACAATATATTGGAGGAATGATACCCAGTATGGGGTCTAAAGAAAGGCAAGTGGCTTAACATCAAACGTTCACACACACAAGCTTATTTAGCCACTTGGAAAGCCATCTTTCATTCATCGTTACTCATCTAAAAGGCGATGGATCGCTGCCTGCAGCCATGATGGATCAAAAAACAATGGCACGTGTATCACTTTGTGATATTAAAGCAGTCAAACTAGAAATAAACTAAAAGGATTAATCTTCTGGGATTAGGCTTATGGTGGCCATAGATGCTACAATCAAATTGTACAATCCTCATGTTGTACGATTGGATTGCCAGTTGGGCAAAAATTTTTCAACTGGCCCGATGGGGAAATTATTGTAAGGTCATTCGACGATCGTACGGATATTGGGATATCGAGATATCGTACGACCGGATTTAAGAGTCTATGGCCACCAATAAAAATGTTCCGCTGATCCAATCATATATACTGGTCAGTTATCTGCCCGCAACCCCAACTGCTGTTACTAGTTTATTACATGTATTTGTTACTAGATATTTCATGATAAGTTCTCTTCCGTTCTGGTAAAGGTATCCGCCTCCTCCCTCTGCTCAATGAGCTTTTTATAAGCTTGAGCATGTGCAGAGGAGGCAGCAGGTGAAACAGCAGTCAGTCATTGGTTGTGCCTTGATTGACTGCATGGAGGGAGGAGCCAGCTTACTCTGTCAGAATGGGGACAATAATTATCCTTAAATATCTGGTTAGTAATACAGGTAATAAAGTTAAAAATTATCAGTTGGGGTTGGGAGCAGGTAAATGACAATTTACACTTTTTTGTTTTAAAGGGCAAAACTAAAATTCCCCCCACTACTGGCCCCGCTCTGTAGTGTAATAAAATCCTTACCTTACATCCCAGCTCCAAATGGTTCTCCTGTAAAGTTCCCCCAAAGTCCCAAAAACTGCCCACCAGGAGCCTGGCCACCAGGGAAATTGTTTCTGCCTCTCAGCTGTCCTCTCGGAGGTTTTTGGCTTGCTCAGAGTAGCCCTTCACTCCCTCCCCCCCCCCCCCCTTTTTGTTCCCCCCCCCCCAGTTTAAATCCCCTTGTACATATATTAGGGATAGTTCCCCCAGCCCCAATCGCAATAAAATATTTATAAGAAAGTCCCCCGATCTTTACTTACCTTCCCTCTCTCCTCCAGCGTTCTGTGCAGCCGGCAGCCGCGTCCATGATTGGCTGCCTCTCAGCCAATCACAGATGAGGCTGCCAGTCCGACCCCCTGCTTGCAGTTCTGTGCAAGCACAAGGCCGGACATTGCGGCGGAGGAGAGATGGAAGGTAAGTAATGAATGGGGGACTTTCTTACAAATATAATATAGCGGTTGGGGCTCTGGGAACTAGCCCTACTACATATAAAAAAAATTTAAAGGGGCGGACATGCCCTTTAATTCAACCAATTTAGATTAAAAGGGTTTATTACTAAAGTATTATTAGTGCCATAGAACTTAACTGTAACAAGAAATACAGCAATACTGCAACATGCTTTAAAGGTTATGTACACTGTAAAAACAAGTTTATTTTGTTCTTTAACCCTCCCATACCCTACCTTTACTGCTTGAATGCTGCTGGCTTCCTCCTCTGCTCTAATCCCTTTTTTAGGACTGTCCCCACGAGATCTCCAACATACCGTGCCAGATAATAGCACGGCCATTTGAACAGTGCGTGTGCCGTCAATGTGCACATGCATCATGGTGACATTGCAGTGAGTGTGCCCGTGATCTCATCGCAAGCTGCTGTCTTGTCATGCCCATGGTCATGGCAAAGTCTCACGCATTGACGTCACGCACGTGCTCTTTAAATGCCCATACTATTATCTGGCACAGGACATGTTGGAGAGTTGGAGAATCTCTTAGGGGCGGTGCTTAAATTGGGATTAGAATAGAGGAGGAAGTAAGCAGCATTCAAGCAGGAAAGGTAGGGTATGGGAGGGTAATAGAAACACACAACCCCGTTAGATTTAAAGCCATAGCTATCCGGTAAGTTGTTTTTACAGCATACATACCCTTTAACTTAATATCCAATATTGGCGAGTTAATCCCATGAAAACACCCTAAAATGAAAGTACTGCATGAAAATCCTGTACCAAGTTAGAACACTGTGCCTTTAATGATCAAGATTCTGTCTGTTATCTTTGGCAGATGGTGGTACACACAGTCACGATCGTTCTCCCAATATAAAGTATAAATAAAGTATAGGGAGAACGTCCATGACTGCCACAGTCCCTACGATCGTGACAGACTCCCTATACTTTACTAAGGGGGGCCAACAGTGACCAAGGGAAATTTTCTGGTCAGAATGAACATTGCCGATGGCGGCTGATGGAAACGGTTGTTTCAGCGGTACACACATTAGTGATATAGGGTCGATTCTGTCGGTTCAGACAAAATCACCCCTATATAATGTGTGTACCCAGCTCTAGAGTAGAGATCTACACTGGACGTATTATCACTGATCCTGAAGATGCGTCAACATTAAATGAATCAATGGTATTGGTAGGTGTTACACACTTTAACCATAAAGGAATCTATCAGATCCGACGGAATGGTCCCTTTAACGGTAAAGTGTTTCCTGCGGTCCTGAACTTTCTTCCTATACTTTATATACCTTATAAAGGAAAAACGCACTGGACTGTGTGCAGGGTGATCTTTAGAGAATTTTAAAGATTCTGTCATCTTTTAAAGATCTTGACAGTGAGTACCTACCTACCGCTTAAAGGATAACTCCCCACATTAAAATCTTTCAGTATAGAAATTAATGCAGTTACTGCCCCTTCCCTCAGCTCGGTGATTTCAGACACGCTCTGTGCGATTCTTCCAGGTAGGGAAGTGAAAGTAACAGACCCATCTGTGATCTATCCAATGGGAAGGAGTGCTTTTTGCGCAGTGTGCCTTATGATTGGTTAGGCTCTATGCCATAAGGGAGGCGGTGCATTAACACTACAAATGTTCTATAAATCAGCTGGAAACCACATCTTAAAATTTGTACAGAAAAGCTCTAAATGGTTTCTATGGGTTATTACTCGTTTATCAAAAATACATGAAAACTAATCAGATATTTAACAGATTAAAGGAGAACTAAACCCAAATTTTTACACTCCAGAATCTGAAAGCATCACCTCTAAAAAAAAACAGTAAACTGTTAAATCCCACCACAGTAAATAGCATTAAAGTAAAAACTGGCGGAAGTAACTGAGTGTATGTACAGTGATTCTCCACACCCCTGATCTCAGTCACATGCTCCCATGCCTAGTTTGTCCTGTAAAAGGATTGGCTAGAGACTACTAGTGGGTGTGACCATCTGTAACTAGTTCCTGCAGTAGCTTTGGACTGAGCATGTGTAAAGAACAGAATGGTCAGTGACCACACTGTGTGAAACTGGGATGCTGGGAAATAAAAAGCAAACCCCATGATAGAAATGTAAATTTCCCAACAACTATATCAAAATGAGATACCGTATATACTCGAGTATAAACCGAGTTTTTCAGGCTGTAAAATCAGCCTGAAAACTTAAACTCGGTTTATACTTGAGTCACTACTTACTTTACCACTCCGGCAGCCGAACGATCATTCCCTGTACTGGCGCGCAGGCCGACGTCACTGCCCAGCGCCAGTACAGGGAATGAGCGCGCGGCTGCCGGAATGCTTACCTGATCGCGGCTGCCAGAATGCTTACCTGATCTTCAATGCTGGCACACAGGCACAAGTTCCAACAGGAAGCCCCAAGTTACTGGATGGAGGAGAGCCCACAGGTACAAACTGAACTGGGTGGGAGGGTGAGGGTGGCATTCAAGATGTTTGGAAACTACAACTCCCAGCATGCTTTATTAGCTGGGAGTTGTAGTTTCCAAACATCTTGAATGCCAAGGAAGAAGAATGTAGTTGTCTTTTAAATGAACAGCAGAATTCTCATACAGTAATGTCTATTACTGTATGGGAATTCTGCTGTCCATTTAAAGGGCAAATAAAGCCTCAAAACAGAATCAGAAGGCAGTAGTGGTTAGTACATTTTCTACCCTCGGTTTATACTTGAGTCAACCACTTTTATTAGTTTTTTTAGGTGAAATTGGGTACCTCGGTTTATGCTCAGGTCGGTTTATACTCGAGTATATACGGTAAATATAAATGCTTTTATGTTAAGGTGCTCTTCCTTCTGAAAGGGGGTTGTTCTGAGGCTTTAGTTGTCCTTTTGAAACACAAATAAAGATTTAAAAAAAAAAAAAAAAAAAGACAAACAAAAGTAGACCAGGCAGTTTAACCCTAAATGGAAATGCACTTGTTTAAAATCAGTTAACGTGTCCAGATTCTTTGGAAGAACTCTGATTTTAATGGACAAGAGCCAATGTGTTCCGGATCCACATTAACTTAAATGAAGCATCGTCTCCCACTAAAACCCCAGTACTGAGAAAAATTGAATGCGTCTGCGGGAGAAAAAGCTTTAAACTGGTGCGTTCGGGAGTCTAGGAAGAGGGATAAATGATTTCATTCATTATTTAGCATCATCAACCAAAGCAACTGGAAATTTATTACAATTCATCTGTTGGGTCTTTTTTTTTTTTTTAATCTCGCCCATTTATGACTGTTCCTTCTAATGATAATTTTTGCCCAGCGATAACGTGTCACGTATGAATAATAGAAAAGACGTGAAATCGTCTCTTCATCAATTATTTACCAAGCGAAGACGATAAAATGAGCAACTGAAGTAACATTTTAAGAAGAATTTTATGTGAACTTGTCCTTAACGTGTGTGTGTGTGTGTGTGTGTGTGTGTGTGTGTGTTCGCCGGTTTGTATTTCCCTAACTGCAGCATAAATTACTTTTTTTTTTTTATTTTTCTATATTAAACACCTTTAAAGAAATGTTTAAATACCTTGGATTTTCGAATCCTAAATAGAGAACCAGTAACCTTTATACCTCTACCATGTCAGTCATCAAATATTCAGGGTTATGTAAATGAAACCACGTTTAGTGTAACTACAAATCTCAGCTTTTCATTATATCTGTTGTATTCAATAAGATCAACTGGACTTGAAGTTTAGTTCTTGAAGACGTTTCGCTAGTCATCCGACTGGCTTTCTCAATTCAGAAAGACTTGTACAAGAATCTGTTGGCAATTATGTACCCTGCAAAGTCCCAATTAGCATATCACAGCCAGGTGTTAAGGGCGTGATTGCATTGTGGCTATCAAGTGTTCCAGGAACTGCCCAGGGTTAGGTGTCAAAACAGCATTGTACATGGCAGAAAGTTGGTGTCGGAACCCCCCCCATCTCTATTTAGGCTTGGTTTCTTTATTTTCCCATAAATGGCCTCCTTGACACCTCTCTTAAACCAGTCATGTTCCTTTACCAAGATGTTCTCATACGCCTGTGTCTCTCTATTTGAGGTTCGTAGATTTACATGGTGATCCTTACATTTACATTGAACCCCATTGATGTCAAGATTTGCATTGTCCAAGGCCTCTTCTATTGCAATTTATACAGGATGTAATCTTTCAGTTTCCGACAATCGACGTAAAATAGATTTGCCAATTCCTTTGGCTTTTGACATTATGAAAGGTCAGTAAATATCGAACATAAGTCTCTCTCTTTCATTGATATTTCAGTGGGCACAATGTTTAATGTGGAATTAATCCAAACATATGAAATTAATGGGCAATAATCATTTTCCTATGATAAGAACCTAAATTGTTAGGTCCCCCATGCCTGGGTTTGCAAAATTTACCAAAATTAAAGCAGTCTATGTCTGTTCCCAGACTGCCCAATGGGAAGACGCATTTCTAGTTGAGCATGTCTCCTCATTGGATAAATCTTGGACTGAAGAGAAGGCACAGAGCTTCCATTTTGGTAAATATTACAAAGCCAGGGGTAAGTGCATAGCAGTGTAGGTCCTCGTCCCTGGATCTAGTAAAGTAGAACAATCAAGTGTATGGTCATTGTCCTCATTTGGGTCTGGGAGCAAGGAATGATATGGGCCTACAAGTAAATGATATTACCCTCGACAGATAAGTAAAAAATATTTTCCACATACAGGGAACCATCTCTTTCTTAACGGTATAACTTAAAGCTGTTCGAGAACGCAAATCAGTTGTCGTGCCACACGGAGATGGAAGTTTCAGATTCTACATTATATTAGTTATCTTCCGATAACGGTAAAGTTATTCTGCCTTTTTTCCCCCCCTGTGCCCTTTAAACAGTCAGCGAAGTTCCAATAAATAGGTTGCCAATAATATCTGGCTGGATTCCTGCGCCGCGTTACGCGGTGCTAACGATATTAACAGTAAAGGTGATCGTTAAGAATGATTTGTCTTCGGGTAATGTGGGATAAACTCCCCGCGGTGCTGAAACTCTGACATCTTCTTGTATAGATACATTGTTGCCTACTAATGTACAACATCCCTTTATTAGACGGAACACAGTTTCCATGGCAACAGGGAGCCGTAAAACCTTTTGGTGGGTGGTTGGGGTCTTTTTGCCTCAAGAAACAGCATCTGGCTTGGCGGAAAACTGTTGTTTTGAAAAAAAAAAAAATTGTACACAACATATGCAAAGTCTCTTCTGCTAAATCCCATTTAGAGAGATGGTTTTAACTGTTGGAACGTTGGATGTAATTTGGTTCTACGTCTTGGGTATCATTACAGATACAATAGTTACATGAAGGTTTTAACCTTATTATGGGGGGGGGTTTCAGACCTGACAAATTAAAAAATATTTTAGTTAAAGAAACGTCTGATAATGGAGACGGAAGAAAAATCCATTTGTTCGGCAGGAATAGAAATGTAAAAAGAAACAAAAAAGATTTAGGTTGTTTTTAAAAAGAAGATACAGTTCAATGCACTTTATCCAGCCGTGGATGCAGACTGCTACGGTATTCCAAATATACGCACGGTGTGGGCTCAACTTTTGATTCCACTTATATATTAGTGAAAAACAATATGTAAGGTGGTTCAGGTGCATAATGCCCCAAACCATTCGCTTCGTGGAAATCCGTGTCACACGGGGCTGAATATAAACTTGCGATGAGTATCTGCTTACCCAAAGGTCTCGATGGCCCATAACACCACTGCAGGTGAAGAGGGGATAGGGGCCTCATCATAGTTTTATAGTTCACGACAAGACGGAATTGAAAGGGAATAATTCCCCCCACTAATGGCCCCACCATGTAGTGTAGTTTAATCCTTACCTCACATCCCAGCTCCATATGGTTCTCCTGTAGTCCCCCCCAAAGTCCCAAAAACTGCCCACCAGGAGGATAGCAGAGTCCATATAGGACTCTGCCTCCTACCTGGCCTCCGGGAGAAGTTAGGCATGTGCCCTGCAGCCAACTCCCTCTGCCTCCCGTTTTGGGCTCCCTCCCCCCTAGCTCAAAATCCCTTTAATATCATGTTCTTCTTCGTCCCCCAGCCCCAACAGAAATATTTTTATTGCCAGAAACTTCCCCAATCTTTACTTACCTTCCCTCTTTCCTCCACCATTCAGAACTACCGGCAGCCGCGTCCGTGATTGGCTGCCTCTCATCCAATCACAGACACAGCTGACAGTCCCGCCCCTCTGCTTGCAGTTTCGCGCAAGCAGAGGGCCGTGCAGTGTGGCGGAGGAAAGAGGGAAGGTAAGTAATGCTTGGGGAAGTTTCTGGCAATAAAAATATTGTGGTTGGGGCTGGGGGACCCCACAATCATAAAGACATACTGATAGGTTGTATGTGTACATAAAGTGATTAGATTGTAAGCTCTTCGGGGCAGGGCCGGATGTGAATTGAGTAAATAATTGTAAAGCGCTGCGGAATATGTAGCGCTATATAAGAAATAAAATACATCCATACATATTTGTCTCCCTCCCACAGATACACAGCACCACCCCCAGCAGTCATTATATGTAACACAGGAAGGGGGCCCATTTATTTATGTACACCCCTGATAAATACAGTGATTTATTCTTTCCCGTCTTCACCCCTGGGAACTTTACCGATCAGCTGTTACACTTCTGTCAGTAACAGTCTGCTATCCTGCCAATGCAGTGAAGCTTGGTCTTCCAATTGGCTACATCGCAGACAGAATCAGGAAGCGGCGGGGGAACCTTCATTATTAATCCACCAAATGATATTCAATGTCTATCCAAATATTTCTACATCTATCCTTTTCACTGTATTCTTCCTTTCCACATCTTGTCTCCTCCTTCAATGTTTGGAGAATAACTCTCTTGCTGGGTAAATCTCACAGAGCATGCCTGTGATCACTGAGCTAGTGGGAGGGCAGTAAGTGCAGGGATTTCCGTACTGAAACATTTTACAAAGACACACAAGCAACACATTATTGGCTATTTCCTTCCCATACGTTGGGGGAAATGTTTTCAAGGATGTAGATTTTTTAATGATAGAAAAAAACATTTTGGGGCTTATTCAATAAGAGGTACAACATGTTTCCTGAGATCTTAAACTGCAGCAACCAATCAGGTTATCAAATGTTTTCTAACTGTAGTAGAAAGACGTCATCTGATTGGTTGCTGCAAATAAACAGCTCAGGCAAATTGCTGCACCTCTTACGGAATAAGTCAGTGAAGTTCCGTTAATATAGCAGTCTGTGAATACAAATGTGAGGCACAGGGAACTCTGTATATAACCTAAATTCCTTATATTTATACCGAACAATTAATTTGAAGTACTGCTGGGCACGTTTTTTTTAAGCCTGATTAAGTTTTACTTCCCATCTATTATTCTTCAGCTTATGGTTGTAAATGGCACCTCCAGAGAGACAGTGAAATAAAACTACTGCAGTGTGACCCTCCTTCCTTAGGAGAATGACACATGAAGTAAATAATAAATCAAAGCGATATGGGATTTGCTAGAGGGATCTGCCTGCCATACACTGCATGTGTCCATCAAATCTGATTAGATTCTTTTAGTAGGTAAAGATGCTCATACACTTGCGTTTACGATTGCATGGGCACAGACAGATCCCATTGGCATACACAGACAGGTTTGGCTGTGCACCCACACACATGGCCGATATAGTATAGTAGAGGGAGCAGACACAGACCAGCAGAAATCTTCAGTTTCAAAAGACAGAGAGCGATGCCAATGGTAGACGATTGTCTGCATTGTTGACGGGTCAATTTCCGCCCCCACAACTTGATACTCACCACGGGATCCAACAGGACTTGTCTGGTATCGGCAAGGTGTATTTGGCCCTTAAAGGGTAACTGTGGTCTCCATAAAAAGTGCCTAATTAAAAAAACACATTCCTACCTTTAAAATGACTCCACGATCATTCTTCTAGCTGCAGTCAAACTTATAGCAGTATAAAGGGTGGTGTTTCCAACTAGCACTGTGAGCTTTGACATCACCAGCACAACTGCTCTGCCCCTCTGTCACAGGCACTGAGCATGCCCAGTTGTATCCTACTGCTGTAACTCTTTTAATAGCTTCAGAAAATAATTTTTTTGGGGGGGGCGTGGGGTGCTTCTTACACAGGACCTATAACTGTCACACACTTATTCATCCTGACTGTCTGAGTGTACCTCAGCCTATAACTTAAGAACCAGAGAAGCTAGAGACATCATTCTTGGCTTGTTTCGAAGTCTTTTTAGTAGAGGACACTTGTATGGGGTTACCCTTTAAGTTGTAAAGATGATTGGGGATAATTAGGACCCTTGGATCTCAATGGAGGTGAAAAAGAGGAAGGTGTCAATTCTAATAAACAACCTGGACAATTTCTTCTCAATAAATTATATTCTGCCCATTTCGATGATGTGTAACAAGGATTGTTAACGTACAAATAAAGTTATCTTGTTTAGCTGCTAATGCATTCAGTGTTGGCTGCTTGTTAAACAATGAATCTACTTATACTTCAATGAGTTTGCCTGAAACATTGACACTCGTCTCTCACCGATAATGTAACAAAATAACAATATCACAAATTACCACATTATTTATAGAATACCGAGACTTTAACGGTAGCTACTTGGTGGCATAAAAAAAAAAAAATCACTCACAATATTAAATTGTTTGCTGGAAATCTCACCTTAAATTTACAGTAAACATGTGCAAATTGGTGTCAAACGGTTAGCATGACTTTAAGAGGGTGTTTTTTTTTTAGCATTTTTTTTTCATTCAGTGAATTTCCCCTACACCCGTTTTAGGTCTTATCAAAAGTCATATGAAAATGGTAAAACTGACTTAAAATGTAATGCCAATATTTTAAAAAAGTAGTCGTTCCCAGCCTGGTAACTATAGACCGGTAAGTCTAACATCAGGTGGGGAAGGTGCTGGAAACTTTGCTATGGGATCTCGAGAACTGATCTTTAAAAGGAGCAGTCAGCATGGAATCATGGTATAATAGATCTCGTCAAGCTAACTTGCCTGTTTTTAAATGAATAGGCGAGTAAGAATTAGTTTCTGGCATAGCACTGGATGTAGTATACTTGGATTTTGCTATTGTTGGTTGTTTGATTGTGTACAGAGAGTGGTGGTCAATAGCGCTACATCACTGTGGGATAAAGTTCTAAATGGAGTGCCTAAGGGTTCTGTACTGGGGCCACTTTGATTTGATCTGTTTATAAATGACTAAAGCTGGGTACACACATTAGTGATATAGGGCTGATCCCGTCGGTACCTCATTTGGAATATGCAGTGCAGTTTTGGAATCCCATATACAAAAGAGACATCTTGGAAATGGAAGCAGTTCAGAGAAACTAAAATAAGGGGAATGGAGGGGCTTGACTATGCAGGCAGATTAGACAAGTTAGGGCTGTTTACATTGGAGAAGCGAGGCTTGCGTGGGGATATGATAACCTTATACAAATATATTAATGGGCCATACAATGAACTCTCTGGTGCATTGTTTACTATTAGGTCATATCAGAGGACTCGTGGACATCCTTTAAGATTAGAAGAAAAGAAGTTTCATCTTCAGGTTAGGAAAGGTTTCTTTACAGTGAGAACGGTGAAACTGTGGAACTGTCTTCCAGCAGATGTGGAAATGGCAAGTTCATTAAATAGCTTTAAAAAAGGCCTGGATAAGTTTCTAAAACTAAAAAATATTGAGGAGCTAGCAAGATATTGTCTTGTATAAAGAGAGGAATAGATTCAAGAGAGAAAAATATTATTCTCCCTCTTTACAAGGCACTGGTAAGGCCTCATTTGGAATATGCGGTGCAGGTTTGGAATCCCATATACAAAAGGGACATCTTGGAAAGTGAGGCAGTTCAGAGAAGGGCAACTAAATTAATAAGCCTTCTACTGGTAGGTCATGTCATGGAACTGTGCAAGGTTTTTACAACAGAAACCAAATTCTATGTCAAAACCGTTAAATGACTTTATTTCTATTGTCAAATGTTTGGCAGTTCAACAATTTTGCCTGTAATTTTCAACCAACAAAATTTTGCTTGACCCAAAACAAGGGTCATGTTGCAACTGATTCATTCCTACTAGAGAATATAGAGGATACAACAAAATTGCCCATTTGAAAAATCTTTTTATGCTCTCGAAGTCCTCCACTAGGGTGATCTGTACATTTAAAGTACATTGCATGTAAAAATGCCAGTTGTTCAGGACACAAAAAATGTCTAAAGCGATTGAAATAAACATTGAATTTCTTTACCCACAATTCTGGAAATGAGGATGTAGCCCCATATATCTTTATTAATGGTATTTTATAGAATGAGCATTCCTTTGCATTTATAGGATTAAGAGATGTATTACATTTTTTGCCTTCCTCTGGATCAACTGTTAGGTAGGGTTAAAAAAAAAAAAAAAAAAGGGAATAGGTTGGACTTGATGGACGAATGTCTTTATTCAACCTTAATTACTATGTTACTATTACTATGTTACATTAAAATGAGGCATTCATTGTTGTCTGGGCCCAGCAATTTTACCACATGATTAACAATAGGCATTTCATATACAGTATATATGAATAACCGATTTATCTAAAGCATACATAGTCATTGGATCATATATGTATGTTATGTATTCTTTTCAAGCCCTTATAACAGCAATCTGAAAAGCTAATAACATTTTTTATAAACTTGTTTCTGTAATCTGGGAAACGTTTTCATATCCCCTTTATTCAGAATAATAAAACACTTGTAAAATATGGGTTTCTGACCCTGTTTGGTGTTTCAAATTGAATGTAGCCTTTTCTTTTTAGTGCTGTGTAAACAAAACCTTTTGGTATTTGGAAAATGACCCTCATTAACCTGTGCTGCAAAAGAAAGGGTTGTACACTTATACCTTCTTATTGCTTTTGTTGAGAATTTTGCAGGCTGCTATAAATCTTTGCCATTAATGTCCACCAGAAGACTTCCCCAGAGATTTTATTTTACGTATTGTTTCTAGTTATTTAAACCATTGACTGCTGTTGCTGAATAATGTATGATGCCGAGTATATAAACCAGTTGAGAAGATAACTGTCTAACAGTCCACTTGAGACAGAGAATTTCCGTTTTCTGTCAGGTCAGAATACGCCACAGGATATGAAGTGAACAGGACACGTAAGCCAATCATTAAGCCAACAGCATGCAAGCAACAAAGCAAAACCGTTACTACACATGGACAGCATATAAAAAAGCCCAAAATCCCATCATTAAAACATGATGTCAAAATAAATTTCTATGATGAATTAATATATCTTTTCATTCATTTGCTCTAATTAACATTGCAATTACCAATACAGCTTTAAAGTTTGAGAAGTAAAATTAGAACATAGATTTGTCAGTCACATATAAGTATAGAATGGGTGCTAGGCTGAACTGAACATACTATATGTATGCAGATATTATAATCCAGCTAGAAAGCTGAAACATCCTTGCACCCAATGCATGAAACACACAGGAATGATGGACCTCATGTGTTTAGTTAGACAAGACAATCAGCAGAGTACAGTACGTCCCTTTTAGCAAAAATGAAATATTTTAATCATACAAAAGTAATCACTTATACAATGTGCAGCCTTTCAAATAGTGGTGATTACCAGAACCACCTAGAAAGCAAAAGGCAATAGAACATTTCCTGGTCATATTTTACTACCTGGGCAATTTAATTTTCTAATAGAACAGTACACCAAGAAGAATGTTGCTAGGTTTTGCATAAAGCCAAGTATGAGAAGAAAGTCAAGAAAGGTCAAATTAAATATATTAATCTTCCATGAGCAGCCAATTACTTTGTGTAAAATGAAACCACTCGATTACATCCTCTCTGTATCAATCTGTATAGTGATTATTTATTTTAGAGCTGACAAAAATAAAAAAACGAGTTTTAAATAATGGGCGGTGTATCAACGTTCTGGAGAACAGAAAAACCTTTAAGGTGATGCTAGAATCATTATCGAAACACAAATAGGACTATGTTGTTACTACATTGAATTTACCAAAACAGAGTTCCCATAACTGACAGTGAACAATGTCCGGCGAATTGTAACAAAGCTTGCAACATCTTGCTCGCAACCTTTTACAAAAATCAATTCGTCCAAAAGAAAGATAGCTGTACATATATACCAGGCAACATTACTGACTAACATCTCTATTGAGGCCATCCATTATTTTCTATATTATCTATATCAGGAATGTCAAATTTACAGCCCTGTCTGGTGGGCCACATGTTTGACATCCCTGATCTATAACTAAGTAAGCGTTTTTTTTAGCTTCGAAGCCACTTTGTTTAGTTTACAACCTTTTAATACACCTCTAGAGCAATTAGCTTATTATCTTCACCAATTTTACCATGCATTCTGCGCAAAAGCCTTGTAATATGCCTATGGGAAGGAATAATTGACTTTTCATGCATTAATGCAAAGTAGCCTTTGGTGTGCCTTATGTTGAAGCTAACCTAATGATGTAAGGTGCACACCAGCTGTAGGTCGGCAGATTACACATTTCCTAATGGTGTAGCGGAACACAATTTATAATGGGCTGAATGTCTAAGTCTATATCTAAATAGAATTTAAAATGAAAGAAACCAATAGATGAATAATCAATTTTCAAAAACTATCAACTAAAAGGAAGCAATAGGAATAATATTTATAAGCCTAGACAAAAGCAGCAATGCTAGGGGTAGATAAAGGACACTCTCTTGTATATGTACAGAGAGTGGGTAGGAACATTCCGCAATAAACTTCAGGTCAGGAAATGTTGATATAAATGGTTTTAATCTCTCAAGCCTGCAGAGATCATTTTCATTTTGCAAATCCATATGTATTAAAACCCATTAGCGATTAGTAATAGTACTATGCAGTGCAATGATGAAATACTAGAGAAACTGGTGAGACAGCATATGGAAATGTGCCTGGTATTTATTTCTAGCCTTGATTGATGAAATTACCCCAGAATACTTTGCATATGCCATTCAGCATGATTTACGTTTGTTTATACTACAACTGAGATCAATATTTATGATGCTTATTCATTACCATGAAGTCTTTAAGGAAAACATCACTCATTATTTTAATTAGTAATATTTCTTTCTGGAGTTTCAGATTCTGCAGTCAATATTTGTCTGAAAGTGAGAATTCCAACAGCAAATGTTCCAAGATGGTATTTTCAGTTTAAGCATTTAATGCGATTCATTTTATTATTTTTCATAATTTTTAATCATCATATAGAGAGCTGAAGGAGAGGGCTGTATTATATATTAATGGAAATGGAAAATTCTCATAATTATATGGCATGCTAAATCTAAGTGACTGCGCTGTCATCAACTAATACCTAGCAACCTTTGAAAATAAGCTGACTCTGAATGGGACTAACTAAAGTTTACCCATGCAAGAAATTTGGAAAGGGGCTATATCGGCTTTCAGTAAAAGACAAATTCCTCTGCAGAAAGTCAAATGCAGAGGCAGCATTATAATTCATTTGTATTTGTATAAACTTCTTTTCTGATTACAGGGTGCAAAACTATTTATTTTTCACTTAAAAAAAAGGTACATAAACAAACATTGATTAAAGGAGAACTAAAACTAAAATGGCTAAAATGGGATTTATTATTTTTAATTTAGCAGACAGCAACTTTATTGACTCCCCTTGGTATTTTGCAAACTGTAGATGGTAGTGTGACTGAAGTATTGTGTATATTTTTATGTATATGTGATCTTAACTTTATTCAGCTGCTTAGATCACCTTTTAATCTAATGTTATGATTGTAGTTTTGATTTGTTTTGTAATTGTAATTGTAATCTGCTGTTTGAATGAGAACTACATTTAATGCGATAAACTAAAGAATAAGGACATGTAGGAATTCTGACCAAAAGCTTCAACTGGAAAAACATTGTTCTGACAAAAAAACTTTGTACTTTTGCCGAGAAAATTTGGTTTGGGCAGTGACTGGTATCAAGTTTGCCCACAGTGATTGGTATTAGGTTTGCCCACAGTGACTATTATCAAGTTTGCCCACAGTGACTGTTATCAGGTTTGCCAACAGTAACTGGTATCAGGTTTGCCCACAGTGACTATCAGGTTTGCCAACAGTGACTGGTATCAGGTTTTCCAACAGTGACTGGTGTCAAGTTTGCCCACAGTCACTGGTATCAGGTTTGCCCACAGTGACTGATGTCAGGTTTGCCGACGGTGACTGGTATCAAGTTTGCCCACAGTGACTGGTATCAGGTTTGCCAACAGTGACTGGTATCAGGTTTGCCAACAGTGACTGGCATCAGGTTTGCCAACAGTGACTGGTTGCTGTTACTGGTATTAAGTATCAAGCAAGCAAGTTTTCATACCTGAAATCCCGGGCCCGGCACAGCGCAGCTATTTTTTCCTTTAAACCCGGCCCCTTCGCCTTTGGTGCGCACCTTTTATTAAGTACAAATCCGGTTCTCATGTCTGTGCGCCCCATAGCGCGCTCAGTCTCTTTTGCGCAAGAAGATAGGAAACACATCCACATAAGGTATGCAAAAATAACATTTATTAACTAGAAAGGGAAAGTTTAAGTATAAACTTTGAATTTGGCTTGAAGGGCTGCATTTTAAAAGGGAATATGTGTGTTTGCTGCAGATTTTAAAACTCAATAATGGGAATGATGAGTTTGTAGTGAACGCTTGTTTGGGACAAAAAAAACTTTTGTGTGTACCCAGCCCAAAGTGGTGCTAATTTCTGTGGATTCCTTAGCTAGAAGATAGCACACTTCTCCTTTATGCCCTGCACGTCCGTACCGTATTTCATGTCTCTAGCTCAAAAACTGTGGGAGGGGATACAGTCCAAAAAAGCGGAAGAAGAAAACGGAAGAAGAAAAAGAAGAAGAAATAGAAAGAACAGTAATTTGGCTTTTCCAAGCCAAATTAATTATTCACAGTCAAGACCAGCCACCAAAATGCTTTATACCACCCCCATATAGCCAGAGTGATAAAGAGCCAAATAAAATGTTGAAGTGCAAAATACATATACATAAAAAGATAATAAGACAATTCTAGAATCCCGGATCTATAAAAAAGTGGGGTCTAACAGGAGCGTCTAAAGTTAAACAAAGGAACTACTAAAAAACATGAGAGATATAATATCACCTGGTTCTAGACATGAGAATCCAAGTCTGTATGACCAATGTAGTACATTACCAGTTATCACAGACAGCCACAATCTTCACCCAGTCAGGAAGCTGACTTTGCTGTATGTGGATGTGCCATTATTGGGGAGCTTTAGGAAGCTTTACTTTTTTTTCCCTTGGTGTTTCAGATGGATAATGTGACCTGCTGTATGATTCAGAAATACATTTGTTTCTTTTTGTTCCAGGTATATTCAAATTGTTTTCTCTACTTGGATATCAACATTTTCTGTGCACTCTTCTATTTCCTTTCTCTATAGTGAACTATAGTGAAACAGATCATTCTTCTAAATCCATTAATCTAACTATACTTATATATATATAATCTAACTGTATACTTTAAATGGATTTTGAAACTGATTATTTCAGGTATTGGAGGCATCAAAAGTGTAGGTCTCCACCCAGACAATAATGATGTGTGGTGAGGATAAGGAGTCTGAGAATGTGTTTAATGCAATAAAACTGCAATATACAGTACTGTATATTCTAAGGGACCAACCATTTTATTTTTGTGACTGCACAATGTCATCAATCCCTAAAGCTGGGTACAGACCAGAAAGATCAAGAAAGATGACAGACAGGATCTGCAAGATCCTGTCTGTCATTTTTCAAATGATCGGGCTACACACAGTCCAGAGCACTCTCCCTATGCACAGCCACAGCCGCCTATAGGGAGTCTACTACGGTCGAGCGAAATTCCTCTTTTCCGAACAAGCGTTCGGCCGACCCGATCATTTGCCACACGCGCTCATTTTTAAAAGTGAGGTACACACAGTACCGATAAAGCCCTGATACCATCGGATCCAACAGTATTGGGGCTTTATTGGAACTGTGTGTACCCAGCTTAAGGGCTCGTTCACACCAGAGCGTGTTTTGGTGCGTTTGACATTGCACCAAAACACAGTGCACATAGAAATGAATTAAAAGCGCTGCGATGTCATGTGTGGCGTGCAACGCCCTCCATGCAGCATTTTGGTGCATTAACGCACAGCATTGCCATTGAAAATAATGGTATGTGTTGTGCATTCACGCAGCGGAATAATGGATGCAATTGCCAACATGATGTTCTGCTGCCTTCTAGTATGAACGAGTCCTAAGGGGTTACAATTCTAGGGGGAAAGGTTGTAGAATAATCATGCGGCTGGAAGTCCCTGGTATCTTTCAGTAATTAACGCCATGTTGTATAATTCTAACCCAACTGGTAAGAAGAACCTGTGGTAGTTTCATCAATGACTGAATTCACATGTTTATAAATATGCCCTTATATGTAAGCTGCATTAAAAAAACAGTATGTAGATAACAGTACGCATACTGTATATAATAACATTTGTTTAGTTACCTAATTTGTTTTTGCTGCTTTAAATTATTACCATTCATTGCCTCTACATTTCCAGAGCAGTTCTAATCAATTTATATTACCAAGTTTCACTGTAAATGGATATTTTCTGGCTACCCTTAATAGCTCATAAATACAGCAGGAGTCGGATCAAACTGCTAAAACTGCTGAATCATTTGAGTTTAGAATATTTTCTTAAAATTATCTTGCAGTTATTCCTGTGATAAAGAAAGTTTGTTGTATTTAGAAAAATACCCTACAGAACTAAAGCTAAAGATATTGCTATAGCTCTAATGAGCACCTTCTTAGAAATTTAAAGGCTACATATGGATGTTAGATATAAGTGTGTTGTGCCTTGACACATAAGGATTGAAATCCCTGCCCTGAAGAGCTTACCATCTAAGTTATAAATTTGACACTAATCATTTTTTTACTTACTTGTATGGAAACTAACTCCTGTACTGTGTGTCTGACAATCAGCAGCCAAAGCCTACTGATAAATAAGTTTATTATTTATATTCACATGAGGGAATGGGAGGGTTTATAAAGACAGGAAGTCAGTTATTCTTTGCTACTGACGAAGTACTGCATGACAGACAATACGTGTTTAGCTGTGTTTTTAATATGCTCCAGCTCCATGCCTCCAGACTACCGGTGTAGTGGTACAGTATTTCCCCCTTTTTTATTTAGTTTACCATGTTGTTACACCCCTGTTATATGATTTTGGGGATTGATTTAGGTGTATATGTTCTTTGGCCAACTCTAGTGTTACTTATATGCCCCAATCCCTTTAATGATATACCGGTATATCCATTTCTAAATGATTGTTTGTCATGGGTGCTTGTGTTTTATATGATACCTTTGTACTTCCTATTGTTATTTTCCCCACTTTTGTCTTCTTTGGTGATTCAACTTTTCCCCAATAAGTAGGGACATCAAATTTATTGTAAAGTGACATAGGAAACTTGTAACTACCGTACTTTCTTTTAACAAACAAAAGGTCAGGTTTGCATACAATAGAAAAAAAAATTCCTAGAGAATAAAGCCTCTGACAAACAATCTGGAATTTTTGTATTTATAAAATTTCAATGTTATAAATGTTCGAACTGTACAACTTATGATCTGTACAACAGATATATGCTTAAAGGGTCTGCAAACAGGGAAATGTATTAGAATTCACTATAGAAAGGCAGCGTCACAGATCCTTAAATTGTCACTTTGTAAAATCACATGTCTCTATCCTCTGAATTCAGCCTCCTGGTGTTCAAAATATTTGTAGAATATTTTAGGTTTTTCATTTCATGTATTGATTTAAAATTTACTGATTTCACTGCTGATTTCTAGTGTTGCCTCTTTCTGGCATTCTGGCAATTCTGGCATTCTGGCAAAACTCCTTCTGCACATGTTAACTAAGATCCTTGTATTTATATCCACATCCACCTTTGCCTTTAAGGCCCAAACACATATAAAAATAGACATGCTGCAAGGCTAAGCACCAGCTCATTAAATGTGATGCTGTATGGTGACACTGAAACCTATGTGGCTTGCAAATGCTTCTAATGTAAATACAGACTAATCTGTCACCATGTAGATTTTATGTGTTTGGTCTTGAAGATTAAGAGGACAACCCTAGTTTAGTGATAAATCCCAGTTTCAAAATGTTTCCAGCTTTAATACGGAACTGCCAGTTTTCTTAAATACCCGGATCTATCAAATTTTTCTAAATTTTCTAAACTTTTCATTGAAAATTCGAAAATCAAAACTACCAATCGATAAATCTTAAATTTTAATCAAAAATGCTATCGAAAATTCATAAAGATCAAATTCAATCTCGAATTGATAATAGAATGAAACTCACCAGTATATTGGTTTGTATATACAAAACCACGATTTCCCTACTCTTCATTATTCCCTTTTAATAAGGTACACTAATTAGAGATGCATTGTACAGAGCTGTGCTCAGATCAGGTTCACTGTCATTACCTCCTCCTGAAGCTCTGAACCTGTTGTTTCTACCCTTCAACATTCACCTTTAGATTATTAAAGAGTATGTACACTGTAAATCCAACTTAATGTTACTAGATAGCTTAGGCTTTAAATGTAAAGTGGGTGTTATTTTTTTTCTTCTAGCACCCTATATACCCTATATAGTATATATATATATTACCCCCCAAACCCCACTTTTGCATTATTTGTAGCTTCAAAAATGCTCCTGAACTTGCTTAGCTGAGCCGGTCCCCTGCTGCAACACTGCCTCTGCTGCTGACAGCCGCTCTGATTCCTGGCCGCAGCTGTCAGCTAAGGCATAGCATGACTTGACATCACACCCAATAGCCTGACAGCTGCAACCAGGAAAGAAGACGGCTGTCTGCACAGAAGTCCCCTGCTCCTGTTTTTGCTGAGAATGAGCTTTTTTGGAAGCGTGAAAGTGGGGTTTGGGGAGGTAATATACAATTTAGAACTTGCCCTTTAAGTTGGATTTACAGTGTACCTACCCTTTAAGTAATGCATTGCAGAGCTGTGCTCACTGAAACACTAAAATTATAGTGGGGCTACTGTGAAAATCAGTGAATATCAGTAAAGCTCTCTACACCTCGCAGCGTGTTTGAATGTTTTCTTTTTAGTATATTCACACATCACACAGGTGAAGAAGTGGGGTTGAGACAAATTTTCAGTAAATGTTATAAAGGTACAAGTAAAAAAAAAGTAAGCTTTCTTTATGGAACAAGCAGAACCTAAAGTGAGCTCATAAAGGAAAAGAAAAGGCATATGAATGGAATCTTCCATATTGAGGAGGCCAATACTTTTTTACCTTTTTTGGGTTTCATTCTATTTTATTTAATATATTTTATTACTTGACTGTGTACATTCTCTTATAAAGGAAAGAATAACACATTTTTGACAGCACATGGGAAATCTTTGTACAGTATGTAAATTCTAGCAGAAATTGTAAATCAATACCAGTTACCTGCCATTGGCCTGTCATTTAAATCAGCTATGCATAATTTGGCATCTTTGAAATGCTCATGGCTCCTGTTAGATAAATTGAAGAATGGGATGTAAGGCAGCATAGCTCTTTTACCTCCCGTTCTTCAATTAATGCAATAATAGAATAGTTTACTTTCTGAGTGAACTGTTCCTTTAATTGATCCTGATCAGCACATGTGATGTTTCCTCTGTGACATGATTTGCAAATTAACTTGTTATATGGCCATGGGAAGTATGTGTCATAGAGCATTGATCGATAACTGCTCAGTGGTGTAGCAGCAATATAGTGATCACTTTTAAGGGAGCACTCTGGATTGCTGGGGTCACCACACTGCCACCTGTACAGGAAATCTCAGTGAATTGTGTGAGATATCAATTCTTATATATATGATTTTAGGTCTGTTAATACCTTGACTAGAGATGTCCGAACTTCGAAAAATCCGGTCCGTGCGAGGATACGCGGATTTTCGAAAAAATCCGTAAATTCGAAAATCCGGGAGCGGACCCGTTAAAACGTATTAAAATGAAGGTTCTGCAAAATCCGCATTAAAAGGTCTAAATAGCCTTGGTTACGTACACTTAATTACCCAGGGACCTGGGTAATGACCTTAAGAACACGTATCAATGCCTACAATACCTAAAAATTACAGTCCGCTAGCGTGAATTTTAAAAAACGGTATTTTTCGAAAATACGAGGATTTCCGTAAAAACGGGGATTTCCGTAAAAACAAGGATTTTCGTAAAAACGAGGATTTTCGTAAAAACGAGGAACCGGAACCTTCTGCCTGCACAATGGCGAGTTCTGTAAGGCAGATGTATGCCACACAGTACCTCCTGGCCAGGGGGTACGATGATTTCCCCCCTGGCACCTATCATGTGCGGCGCCGAAAGCGCAGGATTATGGAGGGGCTCCAGCACCTGCTCCTGCGCTGCTTCGGCTACCAGACCACTGTCTCTACCCTCCAGAGAAAGTGGTCTGATCTGAAGAGGCAGAGGCCTCATTATGTTCAAGCCATGCGGCAACTGATGGAAGGCAAGTATACTTTTTATTATATTACTGTATTGTAATAAGTAGTAAAATATTTTAATTCACTTCTGACAAAAACATTTTATTGTATATACCTTGCCATTACACACACCACATTGGCCACATTCCCCTATATAGTAGTTTGCACACAACAAGGGAAAGAAGGCGATGGGGGTACTGGGTTACATAATGTCCACTGTGGTTTGCCACCATTTTTGTGGGGCCAGGCAGGCTTGGCCCCATTGGACATACCCCTCACCCCATTGGCTTCTCTCCCTCAGAGTATGCTTCGTGCAAGGGAAAGCGGGTGAACGGGTAGGAACAGCACCATTGAGTTACAGCTGGGCCCACAACAGTTTACCACCATTCTTGAAGAGCCAGGCAGGCTTGGCCCCACTGGACATACCCCTCACCCCACTGGCTTCTCTCCCTCGGACTTTGTGCAAGGGAAAGCGGGTGAAAGGGTAAGGCTTCGTAGGAACAGCACCATTGAGTTACAGCAGGCCCACTGCAGTTTGCCACCATTTTTGAAGAGTCAGGCAGGCTTGGCCCCACTGGACATACCCCTCACCCCATTGGCTTCATGTTCCCCTTACAGTGTAATATATAAGGGATAATGTTCCCCTTACAGTGTAATATATAAGGATAATGTTCCCATTACAGTGTAATATATAAGGATAATGTTCCCCTTACAGTGTAATATAACGTGTAATATATAAGGGATCATGCCCCCTGACAGTGTGTTACTATATGGGATAACGTTCCCTTTAAAGTGTAATATACAAGGGATAGTTCCATTTATGTGTAATATATAAGAGATAATGTTCTCATTACTGTTGTAATATATCATTTACAATGTTCCCTTTACAGTGTAATATATAAGTTTTCCAATGTACACGTAACAGGTGTTACTATATAAGGGATAATGTTCCCCTTACAGTGCAATATATAGGGATAATGTTCCTTACGTTTAACATTAAGGGACAATGTTCCATACAGTATAATATATAAGGATAATTGAACCCTTACAGTAATATATAAGGGATAATGTTCCCTTATAGTTAATATATAAGGGGGAATGTTCCCTCACCAGTGTAAATATAAGACATAATGTTCCCATTACAGTATAATAATATAGGGATAATGTTCCCCTTACAGTGTATTAAAATAAGGGATAATGTTCCCCTTACAGTGTAAATATAGGGATAATGTTCCCCTACAGTGTAAAATATAAGGGATAATGTGTCCCATTACAGTGTAATATATAAGGATAAATGTTCCCCATTACGTGTAAATATTAATAAGGATAATGTTCCCTTACAGTGTAATATATACGGATAAGGTTCCTACAGTTAATATACAGGATAGTTCCCCTTAAAGTGTAAAATATAGGTAACATACCCCTTACAGTGTAAATATCAGGAAAATGTACCCCTTACAGTGTAATATAATAAGGGGAATGTTCCCCTTACAGTGTAATATATAAGGATAATGTACCCCTTACAGTGTAATATATAAGGGATAATGTCCCCCTTACAATGTAATGTATAAGGGATAATGTTTCCCTTATAGTATAATATATAAGGGAGAATGTTACCCTCACAGTGTAATATATAAGGGCTAATGTTCCCCTTACAGTGTAATATATAATGGAGAATGTTACCCTAACAGTGTAATAAAGGGCTAATGTTACCTACAGTGTAATATATAACGGGACATGCCCCCTTACAGTGTAATATATAAGGGATACGTCCCCCTTACAGGTACATATAAGGGATAATGCCCCCTTACAGGCTAATATATTAAGTGGATAATGTTCCCCTTACAGATGTAATATATAAAGGATAATGTTCTCATTAGAGTGTAACATATCAGGGATTATGTTCCCTTACAGTGTAAATATATAGGGATAAATGTTCCCTTACAGTGTGATATATAGGGAGATTGTTCCCCTTACATGTATATATTCGGCATATGTTCCCCTCACAGTGTAATATTTAAGGGTAAATGTTCCCCTTACAGTGCAAATATAAGGGATAACACTTTAGTTAATATATAGGGGGAATGTTCCCCTCACAGTGTAATATAAGGATAATATTCACATTACAGTATAATATATATGTGATAATGTTCCCCTTAAGTGTAAATAGGATATGTCCCCTACAGTGTAATATATAAAGGATATGTTCCTCATTGAGTGTAAACCATATCAGGGATTATGTTCACCTTACGTGTTATATATAAGGGAAATTTTCCCCCTACAGTGTAATATATTCGGCATAATGTTCCCTCACAGTGTAATAGTAAGGGATAATGTTCCATTACAGTGTAATATATAAGAGATAATGTCCCTTACAGTGTATATATAAGGAATAATTTCTCATTACGGTGTAAGTATAAAGGATAATGTTCCCTTTAAAGTGTAATATATAAGAGTAATGTTCCATTTACAGGTGTAATATATAAGAGATAATGTTCTCATTACCGGTGTAATATATAACGTACAATGTTCCCTTACAGTGTAATAATAAGTTTAAGTACACATACAGTGTAATTATAAGTGATTATGTTCCCTTACAATTTAATATATAAGGGATAATGTTCCCCTTACAGTGCAATATATAGGGATAACCTTATAGTTAATATAAGGGGAAGTTCCCCTCACAGTGTAATATATAAGGATAATATTCACATTACAGTATATATATAAGTGATAATGTTCTCCTTAAAGTGTATATATAACGGATAATGTCCCCTTACAGTGTATATATAAGGGATAATATCCCACTTACAGTGTGATATAAGGGATAATGTCCCTTACAGTGTAAATATAAGGGGGAATGTTCCCCTCACAGTGAAATATGAGGGATGAATGTCCCCTCACAGTGAAATATATAAGGGATAATGTTCCCATTACAGTGTAAAATATAAGGGATAATGTTCCCCTTACAGTGTAAAATATAAGGGATAAGGTTCCCCTTACAGTGTAAAAATAACGGATAATGTTCTCCTTAAGTGTAATATATAACGGATAATGTCCCCCTTACAGTGTAATATATAGGGATAATGTTCCCCTTACAGTGTAAATATAAGGTATGTTCCCCTACAGTGTAAATATAAGGGATGTGTCCCCTTACAGGTTAAAATATAAGGGATAATGTTCCCATTACAGTGTAAAATATAAGGGATAATGTTCCCTTACAGTGTAAAATATAGGGATAATGTTCCCCTTACAGTGTAATATATAAGGGATAATGTTCCCCTTACAGATGTAATTATAAAGGGATATGTTCCCCTTACAGTGTAAAATATAAGGGATAAGGTTACCCTACAGTGTAAAATATAGGGATAATGTTTTCCCATTACAGTGTAAAATATAAGGGATAATGTTCCCTTACAGTGTAAATATAAGGGATAATGTTCCCTTACATATTAAAATATAATGTTCCCATTACAGTGTAATAATAAGGATAATGTTTTCCCTTACAGTGTAAAATATAAAGGATAATGTTTCCCCTTACAGTGTAATATATTTTACACTTTAAGGGAACGTTATCCCTTATCATAAGGGATAACATAACCCGTACAGTGTAATATATCAGGGAAGATGTACCCCTTACAGTGTAATATATAAGGGGGAATATTCCCCTTACCGTGTAATTATAAGGAGAATGTACACTCACAGGCATATATAGGGATAATGTTCCCTTACAGTTTAATATATAAGGAATGTTCGCGTTACAGTTTATATATTAAGGGTAATGTTCCCTTACAGTGCAATATATAAGGGATAATGTTTCCTTACAGTTTAATATATAAGGGATATAATGTTTCCATTACAGTGTAATATATAGGGATAATGTTACCCTTACAGTGTAATATAAGGGATAATGTTCCCTTATAGTTAATATATATAAGGGATAATGTCCCCTTACAGTGTATATATAAGGGATATGTCCCCCTTACAGTGTGATATAAGCGATAATGTTCCTTACAGTGTAATATATAAGGGGGAATGTTCCCATTACAGTGTAATATATAAGGGATAATGTTCCCATTACTGTGTAATATTAAGGGATAATGTTCCCCTTACAGTGTAATATATAAGGGATAATGTCCCCCTTACAGTGTGATAAAGCGATAATGTTTCCCTTACCGTGTAGTATATATAAGGGGGAATGTTCCCATTAAGTGTATATATAAGGGATAATGTTGCCCATTACTGTGTAATATATAAGGGATAATGTTCCCATTACAGTTGTAATATATAAGGGATAATGTTCCCATTACAGTGTAAATATAAGGGATAATGTTTCCATTATGTGTAATATATAAGGGATAATGTTCCCCTTATAATGTTAAATATAAGGATATGTTCCCCTTACAGTGTAAAATAAAAGGATATTGTTCCCCTTACAGTGTAAATATATAGGGATAATGTTCCCATTACTGTGTAATATATAAGGGATATGTTCCCATCTGTGTAATATATAAGGGATAATGTTCCCTTATAATGTAAAATATAAAGGATAATGTTCCCCTTACAGTGTAAAATATAAAGGATATTGTTCCCCTCACAGTGTAATATAAAGGGTATGTTCCCTTACAGTGTAATATATAAGGGAAATGCCCCCTTACAGTGTATATATAAGGGATACTGTCCTTACGGTCACATATAGGATAATGCCCCCTTTACAGTGTAATATATAGAGAATAATGTCCCGCTTACAGTGTAATATATAATGGATAATGTTTCCCTACAGTGTAAATATAAGGGATAGTCAGGCCCTGATATGTAATATAAAAGGGGATTGTGCCCTGATAATGTAATATATAGGGATAATGTTCCCTTGTACAGTGTAATATATAAGGGATAATGCTCCACTTACAGGTGTAATATATAGGGGTAATGTTTCCCCTTACAGTGTAATATATAGGATAATGTTCCGTTACAGTGTAATATATAAGGTATAAGGGCCCCTTACATTGTAATATAAGGGATAATGTTCCCCCTTACATTGTAATATATAAGGGTAATGTTCCCCTTACAGTGTAATATGTAAGGGATAATGTTCCCATTACAGTGTAATATTAAGGATAATTGCCCCCTGACTGTGTAATATATAAGGGATAATGTACCCCTTACAGTGTAATATATAAGGATAACTGTTCCCTTACAGTGTAATTATAAAGGACCAATAATGTTTCCTTACAGTTTAACATATAAGGGACAATGTTCCATTACAGTGTAATATATAAGGGATAATGTTACCCTTACAGTGTAATATATAAGGGATAATGTTCCCTTATAGTTAATATATAAGGGGGAATGTTCCCCTCACAGTGTAATATATAAGCATAATGTTCCCATTACAGTATAATATATAAGGGATAATGTTCCCCTTACAGTGTAATATATAAGGGATAATGTTCCCCTTACAGTGTAATATATAAGGGGGAATGTTCCCCTCACAGTGTAATATATAAGGGATAATGTTCCCCTCACAGTGTAATATATAAGGATAATGTTCCCCTTACAGTGTAATATATAAGGGATAATGTTCCCCTTACAGTGTAATATATAAGGGATAATGTTCTTCTTACAGTGTAAAATATAAGGATAATGTTCCCCTTACAGTGTAATATATAAGGGGGAATGTTCCCCTCACAGTCTAATATATAAGGATAATGTTCCCATTACAGTGTAAAATATAAGGGATAATGTTCTCCTTGCAGTGTAAAATATAAGGATAATGTTCCCCTTACAGTGTAAAATATAAGGGATAATGTTCCCATTACAGTGTAATATACAAGAGATAATGTACTCTTTACAGTGTAATATATAAGGAATAATGGGTCCCTTACATTGCAAAATATAAGAGTTAATATTCCTCTTATAGTGTAATATATAAGGGATAATGTTCTCATTAGAGTGTAAAATATCAGGGATAATGTTCCCCTTACTGTGTTATATATAAGGGAGATTGTTCCCATTACAGTGTAATATATAAGGGATCATGGCCCCGACAGTGTTACATTTAAGGGATAATGTTCCCTTTAAAGTGTAATATATAAGGGATAATGTTCCATTTATAGTGTAATATATAAGAGATAATGTTCTCATTAAAGTGTAATATATAACGTACAATGTTCCCCTTACAGTGTAATATATAAGAGATAATGTTCCCCTTACAGTGTAATATATAAAGGGATAATGTTCCCCTTACAGTGTAATATATAAGGGATAATGTTCCCCTTACAGTGTAATATATAAGGGATTATGTTCACCTTACAATGTAATATATAAGAGATAATGTTCTCATTACAGTGTAATATATAATGTACAATGTTCCCTTTACAGTGTAATATATAAGGTTTAATGTACACGTACAGTGTAATATATAAGGGATAATGTTCCCTTACAATTAATTATATAAGGGATAATGTTCCCCTTACAGTGCAATATATAAGGGATAACGTTCCCTTACAGTTTAATATATAAGGGACAATGTTCCCTTACAGTGTAATATATAAGGGATAATGTTACCCTCACAGTGTAATATATAAGGAAAAATGTCCCCCTTACAGTGTAATATATAAGGGATACTGTCCCCCTTACAGTGTCACATATAAGGGATAATGTTCCATTACAGTGCAATATATAAGGGATAATGTTCCCCTTACAGTGCAATATATAGGGATAATGTTCCCATTACAGTGCAATATATAAGAAACTATATATTACCATTTGTAGGGTGAAAATATCCCTATATATTACACTGTAAGGGGAACATATCTCTTATAATATTACACTGGTAAGGTGGAATTCCTCTTATATAAATAGGTATTAATAATATTACACTGTAAGGGGGACATTGTACGTTGTATATATACACTTTATGAGAACATTATCTCTTATATATTACAATATAAATGGAACATTATCCCTTATATTACACTTAAGGAACATTACCTTATAGTAACACTGTCGGGGGCATGATCCTTATATATACACTGTAATGGGAACATCTCCCTTATATTAAAACAGTAGGGGAACATATCCCTGATATTTACACTCTAATGAGACATTATCCCCTATAATATTACACTAGAAGAGGAAATTAATACTTATATTTTGCAATTAAGGGACCAATTATTCCTTATATATTACACTGTAAAGAGTACATTATCTTGTATATTACACTGTTGGGAACATTTCCCTTATACTTTACACTGTAAGGGGAACATTATCCTTAATTTTACACTGCAAGGGAGGAACATTATCCCTATATTTAACACTGTAATGGGAAGATTATCCTTATATATTAGACTGTGAGGGGTAACTGTCCCTTATATATTACACACTTTAAGGGGACAATTATCCTATATTTACACTGTAAGGAGAACATATCCCTTATATATTACACGTAAGGCGGGAACATTATCCCTTATATATTACACGTAAGGGGAACATTATCATTTATTGATATTACAACTGAGGGAACATCCCTTATATATTACACTGTAAGGGGAAATCCATATACCATTATATATTACACTGTAAGGGAACATTATCCTATTATTACACTGTAGGGGACATTATCCCTTATATATTACACTGTAAGGGGAACATTATCCCTTATATATTACACTGTAAGGGGAACATTATCCTTATATATTTCACGGTTAAAGGGAACATTATCCCATAAAAGGGGAACATTATCCCATTTATATATTCAACACTGTAAGGGGAAACATTACCCCTATATATACACCTGTAATGGGACATTATCCCTTATATATATTAAACTTGTACGGGGAACATTATCCTTATATATACACTGTAAGGGATTATCCCATATATGTAAAACATTCAGGGGGCCATGATCCCTTATATATTACACTGTAAGGGAACATTATCCTTAATATTACCTGTAAGGGAACATTATCCCGATATTTACACTGTAAGGGAACATATCCCTTATATACAAACTGTAAGGGGAACTATCCTTATATTACACTCTAAGAGAACATATCCTTATATATCAAGTAAGGGAACATTAACTCTATATATTCATGTAAGGGGCCTATTGGCCTTATTATTTACACTGTATAGGGGAACATTATGCCTTAATATATTACCCTGTAAGGTGAACATTATCTTGTATATATTACACTGTAAGGGGAAGCCCCAGCTTCCATTTCCTGTTTTGTCAGCAGATGCAAAAAATAAAAAGACGGAGATGGAGACGGGACGTTCCCTGCACAGGAAGAGGAAGCGAACTTACCGTCTGTTTGTTCCTATGACAACACAAATGCAGAACGAACGTTGCAGCAGGGCCCCTGTTAACATTATAAAGGATTCCTGAGTTTGGCGTTTCCAATATTGACTTTGTGACCAAACATTTTCCAGGCAGTTCCAGTCCCTCTGTGTACGGGACAAACCATTTAGAGGATTTCTCTATTAGTTGTTTCTGTGTTTAAGGGGTAAATAGAACTGTTTGGGGTAGAATTCTGAAGAAATGAACATAAGCTTTGCAGCCAAGACAAGTGACAACGCGTTTCGCCGCCACCATTTCTCAGCAATAAGAAACATCCGTTAAACAAAACGCTCCATGTGCCTTAATGAACTGGGAAGTAAGCACGATCCTCCTGTGCCCATTAATTACGCTGGGATTTGTAGTATCAGGTGAAAGGTTACGCGGGAGTCACAGAGATTAGTAGGCGACGTTACCGTAGTAACTGCGTTTTCAAGCAGAACAATCGAGCACTGGGCCAAGTCCCAGAAGCAGAAACATCAGTTACAGGGCAGTGACTCAGGGCCCAGTAGGACGGAGAATTCACAGCTGCAGGGGCCTCGCTCTACCCTGTGATTCACAGTCACAACTGTGCATCACTTCCTTTAGGCAACTGAACATCAGTATCATTGTTAACATAGGGATGACATAGAACTGCTGATCCAAACTGGACATAGTCTAGTCCCCAGAAACAGGCAGTAGGGTCAGAACTAGAACTCCCAGGATACCCCATAAGCAGAAGATTTAATTTATTCACAGCTGGACAGTAGATTGGAAAGTGCTCTGGTTATGATTTAAAGGAGAATTATAGTACATGTAAAGTAGCTACAATGAAGTACCTGGAGCAGGGAGGTAGGACTGGTAACTCTTACCTCCTAAGATATTAGGAGGTAAACTAGTCTGAAAACTAGTTTGAAGAAAACTGCTTGGCTTCCTAAGTGCTTCAGAACTATCCTTAATACTAGAAAGCCAAGGGCCCTCACTTGGCAGATGGTATGTACTGGCGCTCCTTAATGAAATTATATTGGGAGGTAGGATACAACCCCCAGCCCCTGTGCCTTTTTTTAATTCATAAATAGTAATTTTACAGTGCAGTTGTCCTTTAAATTACATATCAGCACAGAGTACATGCACCAGGATCTACGTTATTTAAAGCCAATAGGGGGTGTTTTACAGGCGATCGGACACTGGACCAATTAAAATACATGTGGATACTTTTAACCTTGAGATAACACAAATTCAACTTGCCCTTTGCAAACAGCTCTTACTAATAGGGATTGATTGTATGAACAATATTATATACGTCAACCACAATCAGATTACAATCGGTTCAACAGGGTCTGGGCCTCAAAATGATGTGGGAATATTATCTGTAGATTGTACAATGACATTGTAAGGTGTATGGACATGTTCTAATGAATATTCAGCATTAAATCTTGTACTGAGCTGTGTTCAGTAGATTACTGGAATTAAGGTGAAATGCCAAGAGAAAACTGTGAGACCCAAAGTACATGTGGGTGAAGGTGCCCATTCATTGTTATAATGGATTCTGATAGGAAGGGACATACGCATTCCGTTTCTATTTCATTGGGCAAAAAAAATATAGGATATAGGAATTCTTATTGACAAAAGGTTGTCTCCACACAATGGGTTAAATCGCATTTACCTGCAATAAACTCTGCACTTCAAGGCAAAGTTAAGGCAAGTAAGGAAAGTGACACAGAGGACAAAAGAGTGCGATGCAAAAGATTAAAAACAGTTAAAATCACAATACACGCCTTTGTCCACTGATACACATGGCGTAATATATCCACTCTACACAGAGTAAAGCTAGGTACACACAGTAACGATTTCTGAAAGATGACAGACAGGATCTGCAAGATCCTGTCTGCCATCTTTCAAAGATCTGCATACACACAGTCCAGGGAGAACGCTCGGGACTGTGTGTTTCCATCGGCCGCGCTAGATTTTCGGCCTTTCCCGAACGAGCGTACGGCCGACCCGATCGTTCGGCGGCCGCGCGCTCGTTCGGGAAACGAACGTACACACAGTAACGATAAAGCCCCGATACCGTCGGATCCGACGGTATCGGGGCTTTATCGTTACTGTGTGTACCCAGCTTAAGAAGCCCAGTTAGTCAATTAAACTCATCTGTCATAGTATAAGATGAAAGTCTATGAGGCAGTCATAAGTATGAGTGAGCACAGAGGCATCATGTAGGGTAGAGAGCCATGTGGAGGAGAGGAATAAAGTGCTGGAGGCGTGTATTGTGATTTTTTTTATCTTTTGCACTGCACTTTTTTGTCCTTTTGTGTATCCCTATTGCACAATTACCGGTATACATTTATAAATAAAGGGTTTTTTACTGTTCGACACATTTGGATGGACCGGATAATTTTTTTTCTTCTTTTTTAATACTTGTTTGTATCTATCCTGTGCACCTCCACCCCATTTGGGGTTATATCTGGCCTTGTGGCCCTGCTCATTTTATATAGCCTAATAATCAGCCTAGGACAATGGACCCACAGGGGGAACTGAATGACCAATTAGATCCAGATCTTGGGTCAGGACGTGCATGAAGCCAACATGGGTGAGAGGACGTGACAGTAGATTGTCCCACATGTAGGGGAGGTCTGACAGTAATTACCCCATACTGGGGTCTCTCCATTCAGGTCCATTTCTGTTCCAATGTAACAACCCCCTCCTGTAATTCTACCGACCCCCTAGTCACGTCTTAAAGCCCTGGTCACATTTAAGGTTTTGTATGGAATATCCCATTCCCCAGATCCTAGGAATGTCAGGTTGGCTCCTAGAGATCTCATTGGCTACTAATGTGATAAACAATTTGTGTCCCTCCCCCCTGTGGATGGAGCCAATGGATGGTCTGCATTTCAATCTCCTAATCGATTTGGGTGGAACGTAACCAGTGAGACTGTAACAGATTGTACAGTGAGATTGTACAGATTGTACAGTGAGATTGTACAGATTGTACAGTGAGATTGTACAGAGAATTGTACAGATTGTTCAGTGTGATTGTACAGATTGTTCAGTGTGATTGTACAGATTGTACAGTGAGATACTGTACAGATTGTACAGATTGTACAGTGAGATTGTACAGAGAGATTGTACAATGAGACTGTACAGATTGAACAGTGAGATTGTCAGTAGATGTAATTGTACAGTTGTTCGAGGTGATTAATGTAACCAGTGAGATTGTACAGTTCAGGAGTATAGTGGATACAGAGTGAGACATGAGTCTAGTGAGACACGAATTGTGTCAGTGAATTGTACAGAATTGTACCGATTGTAGATGTAACAATGTAAGTGAGATGTACAATGAGACTGTCCGATTGTACATTGAGACTTAGTCACAATGGAGACCTGTACGATTGTACGTGATATATAGTGAGACAATTGGTACAGTGTAAGGAATCTACATGCACTTACGAATTTGTACAGTGAAGATCAATCAGTAGAACTAACAATTGTAAGGGATTTCTGTAAGTATTGTACAGATTGACAGTGAGATTGTACAAGAGATGTACATGATGTACGTAGATTGTACATGAGACGTACGATTGTACAGTGAGATTTGTACAGATTGTACAGTGAGATTGTACAGATTGTACAGTGAGATTGTACAGTGAGATGTACAGATTGTAAAGTGAGATTGTACATGAGACTGTACAGATTGTACGTGAGATTGACATGAGACTGTACAGATTGTACAGTGAGATTGTACAATGAGACTGTACAGATTGTACAGTGAGATTGTACAGTGAGACTGTACAGATTGTACAGTGAGATTGTACAGAGAGACTGTACAGATTGTACAGAGAGACTGTACAGATTGTACAGTGAGACTGTACAGATTGTACAGTGAGATTGTACGATGTGTGGACATCTTCACAGCATAATCATCAGGAAATAGGCCGAGGCACCTGACCCCCCAACTCCATCCCCTAGTCTCCCCCTTTCCCAAACAGGTTCAATCACAGTGGCAACTCCAGCGCCCACACACTCACCTCCTGTGGGCTCTGACATCTCTATGAGGGTCTCTTCCTCCCTCTGCCCGTACCCGTTCATGGTGCTAATGGGTCCCATAGGGCTGGGGAACTCACAGTCCACTGAGCAATGGGACAGTGGGATCCAAGACAACTGACTGAGTTCTCCCAGATCCCCCCCCAGGGCCTGCCCCCTGATAACCCCCCTACCAGGATCGAACCGCCCACCAGTCCAATTAATTACCGTTTCTTCTTACAAGGAATAATGAACTGCCCTCTGGGCAATTTTTAACAAAAAAACACCCTTTCTACAAGGGATAATGAACTACCGTCTGGGCAATTACCCTCTCTACCAGGAGATAATGAACTACACTCTGGGCATTAACCCATTCTCACCCAGGGAGATATGAACTGCCTCGGGGCAATTAACCATTCTTTCTACCAGGGAATAATACTACCCTCTTGGGCATTCCCCCCTTCTCTACCAGTGAGATAATGAACTGCCCTCTGGGCAATTAACCCCTTCTCTACCAGGGAGCGTAAACCACATCTACAATTAACCCCTTCTCTACCACGAAGAGCGTGATTCACATCTACAATTAACCCCTTCTCTACCAGGAAGAGCGTGAACCACATCTACAATTAACCCCTTCTCTACCAGGGAGAGTGTGAACCACATCTACAGTTAACCCCTTCTCTATCAGGGAGAGGGTGAACCACATCTAATATAAACCCCTTCTCTACCAGGGAGAGCGTGAAACACATCTACAATTAACCCCTTCTCTACCAGGGAGAGCGTGAACCACATCTACAATTAACCCCTTCTCTACCAGGGAGAGTGTGAACCACATCTAATATAAACCCCTTCTCTACCAGGGAGAGCGCGGACCACATCTACAATTAACCCCTTCTCTACCAGGGAGTATGAACAACATCTAATATAAACCCCTTCTCTACCAGGGAGAGCGTGAACCACATCTACAATTAACCCCTTCTCTACCAGGGAGTGTGTGAACCACATCTACAATTAATTCCTTCTCTACAAGGGAGAGTGTGAACCACATCTAATATTAACCCCTTCTCTACCAGGGAGAGTGTGAACCACATCTAATATAAACCCCTTCTCTACCAGGGACAGCGTGAACCACATCTACAATTAACCCCTTCTCTACCAGGGAGAGTGTGAACCACATCTACAGTTAACCCCTTCTCTACCAGGGAGAGTGTGAACCACATCTACAGTTAACCCCTTCTCTACCAGGAAGAGCGTGAACCACATCTACAATTAACCCTTTCTCTACCAGGAAGAGCGTGAACCACATCTACAATTAACCTCTTCTCTACCAGGGAGAGTATGAACCACATCTACAATTAACCCCTTCTCTACCACGGAGAGCGTGAACCACATCTACAATTAACCCCTTCTCTACCAGGGAGAGCGTGAACCACATCTACAATTAACCCCTTCTCTACCAGGGAGAGTGTGAACCACATAATATTAACCCGTTCTCTACCAGGGAGAGCGTGGACCATGTCTACAATTAATTCCTTCTCTACCAGGGAGAGTGTGAACCACATCTAATATTAACCCCTTCTCTACCAGGTAGAGCGTGAACCACATCTACAATTAACCCCTTCTCTACCGGGGAGAGCGTGAACTACATCTACAATTAACCCCTTCTCTACCGGGGATATCGTGAGCCCCCAACTACAATTAACCCCTTCTCTTCCAGGGAGAGCGTGAATCACATCTACAATTAACCCCTTCTCTACCAGGGAGAGCGTGAACCACATCTACAATTCACCCCTTCTCTACCAGGGAGAGCGTGAAGCGCAGCTACATTTAACCCCTCCTCTACCAGGGAAAGTGTGAACCACATCTACAATTAACCCCTTCTCTACCTTGGAGAGCGTGAACCACATCTACAATTAACCCCTTCTCTACCAGGAAGAGCTTGAACCATATGTACAATTAACTCCTTCTCTACCAGGGAGAGTGTGAACCACATCTACAGTTAACCCCTTCTCTACCAGGGAGTGTGAACAACATCTACTATAAACCTCTTCTCTTCAGGGAGAGCGTGAACCACATCTACAATTAACCCCTTCTCTACCAGGAAGAGCGTGAACCATATGAACATTTAACCTCTTCTCTACCAGGGAGAGTGTGAGCCACATCTACAGTTAACCCCTTCTCTACCAGGGAGAGTGTGAACCACATCGACTATAAACCCCTTCTCTACCAGGGAGAGCGTGAACCACATCTACAATTAACCCCTTCTCTACCAGGGAGAGTGTGAACCACATCTACAATTAACCCCTTCTCTATCAGGATGAGCATGAACCACGTCTACAATTAATTCCTTCTCTACCAGAGAGAGTGTGAACCACATCTACAGTTAACCCCTTCTCTACCAGGGAGAGTGTGAACCACATCTACAATTAATTCCTTCTCTACCAGGGAGAGCGTGAACCACATCTACAATTAACCCGTTCTCTACCAGGGAGAGTGTGAACCACATCTACAGTTAACCCCTTCTCTACCAGGGAGAGTGTGAACCACATCTACAGTTAACCCCTTCTCTACCAGGGAGAGTGTGAACCACATCTACAGTTAACCCCTTCTCTACCAGGGAGAGTGTGAACCACATCTACAGTTAACCCCTTCTCTACCAGGGAGAGTGTGAACCACATCTACAGTTAACCCCTTCTCTACCAGGAAGAGCGTGAACCACATCTACAATTAACCCCTTCTCTACCAGGGAGAGTGTGAGCCACATCTACAGTTAACCCCTTCTCTACCAGGGAGAGTGTGAACCACATCTACTATAAACCCCTTCTCTACCAGGGAGAGTGTGAACCACATCGACTATAAACCCCTTCTCTACCAGGGAGAGTGTGAACCACATCTACAATTAACCGATTACACGTAGGGGAACCTTTCCCTATATATTACACTGTAAGGGAACATTATCTCCTTATAAATTACTCCTGTACGGGAATATTATCCCTTAATATTACCTGTAAGGGGAAGTCCTTATCCACTTAGGATATATCTATAACACTGGTAAGGGGAACATTATCCCTTATATTTCACAGCTGTAATGGGAACATTATCCCTTCTATCTTACACTTAAGTGAATCATTATCCCTTATATATACATTAAATATTCCGTAGAGGGGAACATATATCCCTTATATTTACCATGAAGGGGAACATTATCTCTTATATATTACACTGTAAGGGGAACATTATCCCTTATAGATTTACACGTAAGGAAACATTATCCCTTAGATATTACCTGTAAGGGGCCAGTTATCCCTTATAGATTACCGTAAGGGGAAACTTAATGCCTATATATTACACTGTAGAGTGAACATTTATCCCTTCATAGATTACACTGTAAAGGGGAACATTATCCCTTATAGATATACACATTCTGTAGGGAAATATCCCTTATCAATACATCACTGGTAGTGAATATTATCCGCTTAAATTAGATTACACTGTACGGGGAACATTATCCCTTAATAGATTACACTGTAGGGTAACATTCTCCCTTATGATTACTGTAGGGGACCATTATCCCTTATAGATTACACTGATAACGTAGGGGAACATTCCCTCTATATTTACCCTGTAAGGGAACATTATCTCTTATAGATTACACGTGTAAGGGAACATTATCCCTTATAGATTACACACGTAGGGGAAATTATCCCTTATATATTACACTGTAAGGGAACATTATCCATTATCAGATTACACTTAGGGACGAACATACCCTTTAGATACACTGTAATGGGAACATTATCCCTTATATCACCGAGGACTTACCATTATTTCATGTAAGGGGAACATTAATCCCTTGATAGATTACACTGTAGGGGAACAGTTATTTCCACTTATAGGGAACATTCATCCTTATAGTCCGGGAACATTATCCCTTGATATATAACTGTACGGGAAAATTATTCCTATATATATTACACTGTAAGTGAACAGTATCCCTTATATATTACACTCAGTAAGGGAGAACTTATCCCTATATTTACACACTTAAGGGAACATTATCCTTAATATTAACAAACTGTAACGGGTAGGGAACATTAAGCCTATTATCCACTGTAGGGGACCTTATCCGGATTATGTACACTGTACAATGTTCCCATTACTGTGTAATATATAAGGGATAATGTTCCCATTACTGTGTAATATATAAGGGATAATGTTCCCCTTATAATGTAAAATATAAGGATAATGTTCCCCTTACAGTGTAAAATATAAAGGATATTGTTCCCCTCACAGTGTAATATATAAGGGCTAATGTTCCCTTACAGTAGGGTCTCTTCCTCCCTCTGCCCGTACCCGTTCATGGTGCTAATGGGACCCATAGGGCTGGGGAATCGGTCACACTGAGCAATGGGACAGTAGGATACAGAGAAAGTCTGACTGAGTTTCTCCCAGATCCCTCCCCCCAGGGCCTGCCCCCTGATACCAGGGAGATAATGAACTGCCCTCTGGGCAATTAACCCCTTCTCTACCAGTGAGATAATGAACTACCCTCTGGGCAATTAACCCCTTCTCTTTCAGGGAGATAATGAACTACCCTCTGGTCAATTAACCCCTTCTATACCAGGGAGATAATGAACTGCCCTCTGGGCAATTAACCCCTTCTCT
>JAACNH010000759.1:131213-145108 GCA_019447015.1 Hymenochirus boettgeri
GTTCCCCTTACAGTGTTTATATAAGGATAATTTCCCATTACAGTGTAATATATAAGGATAATGTTCCAATTACAGGTGTAATATATAAGGTATAATGTTCCCATTACTGTGTTATAATAAGAAATTGTTCCATTACGTGTAATATATAAGGATAATGTTCCCGTACAGTGTAATATAAGGGATAATGTTCCCTTACAGTGTAATATATAAGGGATAATGTTCCCCTTACAGTGTAATATATAAGGGATAATGTTCCCCTACAGGTAATATATAAGGGATAATGTTCCCCTTACATGTTGTAATATATAGGGGGATAATGTTCCCCTTACAGTGTAATATATAAGGGATAATTTCCCCTTACGGTGTATATATAAGGGATAATGTAGCAGTTGAATATAATAGTTCCCATACAGTGAATATATAAGGGATAATGTTCCTTACAGTTAGATTAAGGATAAGTTCCTTACAGGTAAATATAAGGGATAATGTTCCCCTTACAGTTTAATATATAAGGGATATGTCCTTTAGGAGATTCCTTACATGAATAATAGGATAATGTTCCCTACGTGTAATATATAAGGGATAATGTTCCCCTTACAGTGTAATATATAAGGGATAATGTCCCCCTTACAGTGTAATATACTGGGATAATGTTCCCCTTACAGTGTAATATATAAGGTAATGTTCCCCTTACAGTGTAATATTAAGGGATGTTCCCCTACAGTGTAAAAATATAAGGATAATGTTCCCTTACAGTGTAATAGATAAGGGAGTAATGTTCCCTACAGTGTAATATATAAGGGATAATGTTCTCCTTACAGTGTAAAATCTAAGGATTAATGTTCCCCTTAAGTGTAATATATAAGGGGGATGTTCCCCTAACAGTCTAATATATAAGGAAATGTTCCATTACAGTGTAAAATATAAGGGATAATGTTCTCCTGTGCAGTGTAAAATATAAGGATAATGTTCCCCTTACAGTGTAAATATAAGGGATTAAGTTCCCATTACAGTGTAATATACAAGAGATAGTACTCTTACAGTGTAATATATAAGGAATAATGGGTCCCTTACATTGAAAATATAAGAGTTAATATTCCTCTTAAGTGTAATATATAAGGGATAATGTTCTCATTAGAGTGTAAAATATCAGGGATAATGTTCCCCCTTACTGTGTTATATATAAGGAGAGATGTTCCCATTACAGTGTAATATATAAGGGATCATGGCCCCGACAGTGTTACATATAAGGGATAATGTTCCCTTTAAAGTGTAATATTAAGGGATAATGTTCCATTTATAGTGGAATATATAAGAGATAATGTTCTCATAAAGTGTAATATATAAGACAATGTTACCTACAGTTAATATATAGGCGTTAATATACAATTACAGTGTAATATATAAGAGATAAGTTCCCCTACAGTTGTAATTATAAAGGGATAATTCCCTACAGTGTAATAATAAGGGATAATGTTCCCTTACAGTGTAATATATAAGGGATTATGTTCACCTACAATGTAATATATAAGAGATAATGTTTCTCCTTACAGTGTAATATATAATGTACAATGTTCCCTTACAGTGTAATATATAGGTTAATGTACACGTACAGTGTAATATATAAGGGATAATGTTCCCTTACAATTATTATATAAGGGATAATGTTCCCCTTACAGTGCAATATATAGGGAAACGTTTCCTTACAGTTTATATATAAGGGATAATGTTCCCTTACAGTGTAATATATAAGGGATAATGTACCCTCACAGTGTAATATATAAGGAAAAATGTCCCCCTTACAGTGTAATATATAAGGGATACTGTCCCCCTTACAGTGTCACATATAAGGGATAATGTTCCATACAGTGCAATATAAAGGAATAATGTTCCCTTACAGTGTAATATATAGGGATAATGTTCCCATTACAGTGCAATATAAAGATAGATGTTCCCTTAAAGTTTAATATATAAGGGATAATGTTCCATTACAGTGCAATATATAAGGGATAATGTTCCCCTTACAGTTGTAAAATATAGTGATAATGTACCCCTTACAGTGTAATATAAGGATAATGTTCCCATTACAGGGAATATATAAGGGATAATGTAAGCCTTACAGTGTAAAATAAAGGGTAATGTTCCCCTTACAGTGTAATATATAAGGGATATGTTCCCCTTACAGTGTTATATATAAGGGAGATTGTTCCCTTACAGTGTTAATAATAGGGATAATGTACTCTTACAGTGTTATATATAAGGGAGATTGTCCCCATTACAGTGTAATATATAAGGAATAATGGGCCCTTACATTGCAATATAAGAGTTAATGTTCCTCTATTAGTGCAATATATAAGGGATAATGTTCTCATTAGAGTGTAACATATCAAGGATATGTGTCCCCTTACAGTGTTATATATAAGGGAGATTGTTCCCATACAGTGTAATATATTCGGGATAATGTTCCCCTACAGTGTAATATGTAAGAATAATGTTCCATTACAGTGTAATATATAAGGGATCATGGCCACCTGACAGTGTTAATATATGGATAACGTTCCCTTTAAAAGTGTATATATAAGGGATAATTTTCCCTTACAGTTAATTATAAGGGTAATGTTCCATTACAGTGTAATATATAAGGGATAATGTTCCCCTTACAGTGTAATATATAAGGGATAATGTTCCCTTAGGGATAAGTTCCCTTACAGTGAATATATAAGGGATAATGTTCCCCTTACAGGGTAATATATAAGGGATAATGTTCCCCTTACAGTGTAATATATAAGGGATATGTCCCCCTTAAAGTGTAATATATATGGAATAATGTTTCCCTTACAGTGTAATAATAAGGGATAAGTTCCCTTACAGTGTAATATATAAGGGGGGATGTTCCCCTCACAGTGAATATATAAGGATAATGTCCCTTACGTGTTGTAATATATAAGGGATAATGTTCCCCTTACATGTAAATATAAGGGATAATGTTCTCCTTACAGTGTAAAATATAAGGAGGATAATGTTCCCCTTAAAGTGTAATATATAAGGGGGAATGTTCCCTCACAGTCTAATATATAAGGATAATGTTCCCATTACAGTTGTAAATATAAGGGATAATGTTCTCCTTGCCGTGTAAAATATAAGGATAATGTTCCCCTTACAGTGTTAAAATATAAGGGAAAATGTTCCCATTACAGTGTAATATACAAGAGGATAAGTACTCTTACAGTGTAATATATAAGAATAATGGGTCCCTACATTGCAAAATATAAGAGTTAATATCCTCTTATAGTGTAATATATAAGGGATAAGTTCATTAGGTGTAAAATATCAGGGATAATGTTCCCCTTACTGTGTTATATATAAGGGAGATTGTTCCCATTACAGTGTAATATAAGGGATCATGGCCCGACAGTGTTACATATAAGGGATAATGTTCCCTTAAAGGTAATATATAGGGATAATGTTCCATTTATAGTGTAATATATAAGAGATAATGTCTCATTAAAGTGTAATATAGTAACGTACAATGTTCCCCTTACAGTGTAATATATAGGGATAATATCCACTTACAGTTGAATATATAAGAGATAATGGTTCCCCTTACAGTTAATATATAAGGATAATGTTCCCTTACAGTGTCAATATATAAGGGATAATGTTCCCCTTACAGTGTAATATATAAGGGATTATGTTCACCTTACAATGTAATATATAAGAGATAATGTTCTCATTACAGTGTAATATATAATGTACAATGTTCCCTTTACAGTGTAATATATAAGGTTTAATGTACACGTACAGTGTAATATATAAGGGATAATGTTCCCTTACAATTTATTATATAAGGGATAATGTTCCCCTTACAGTGCAATATACAAGGGATAACGTTCCCTTACAGTTTAATATATAAGGGATAATGTTCCCTTACAGTGTAATATATAAGGGATAATGTTACCCTCACAGTGTAATATATAAGGAAAAATGTCCCCCTTACAGTGTAATATATAAGGGATACTGTCCCCCTTACAGTGTCACATATAAGGGATAATGTTCCATTACAGTGCAATATATAAGGGATAATGTTCCCCTTACAGTGCAATATATAGGGATAATGTTCCCATTACAGTGCAATATATAAAAGATGATGTTCCCTTAAAGTTTAATATATAAGGGATAATGTTCCATTACAGTGCAATATATAAGGGATAATGTTCCCCTTACAGTGTAAAATATAAGTGATAATGTACCCCTTACAGTGTATAAAATAAGGAATAATGTTCCCATTACAGTGTAATATATAAGGGATAATGTACGCCTTACAGTGTAATATATAAGGGATAATGTTCTCATTATCCCTTATATATCCCCTTACAGTGTTATATATAAGGGAGATTGTTCCCATTACAGTGTAATATATTCGGGATAATGTTCCCCTTACAGTGTAATATGTAAGGGATAATGTTCCCATTACAGTGTAATATATAAGGGATCATGGCCCCCTGACAGTGTTACATATATGGGATAACGTTCCCTTTAAAGTGTAATATACAAGGGATAATGTTCCATTTATAGTGTAATATATAAGAGATAATGTTCTCATTACTGTGTAATATATCATTTACAATGTTCCCTTTACAGTGTAATATATAAGTTTTAATGTACACGTACAGTGTACTATATAAGGGATAATGTTCCCTTACAATTTATTATATAAGGGATAATGTTCCCCTTACAGTGCAATATATAAGGGATAATGTTTCCTTACAGTTTAACATATAAGGGACAATGTTCCATTACAGTATAATATATAAGGGATAATGATACCCTTACAGTGTAATATATAAGGGATAATGTTCCCTTATAGTTAATATATAAGGGGGAATGTTCCCCTCACAGTGTAATATATAAGCATAATGTTCCCATTACAGTATAATATATAAGGGATAATGTTCCCCTTACAGTGTAATATATAAGGGATAATGTTCCCCTTACAGTGTAAAATATAAGGGATAATGTTCCCCTTACAGTGTAAAATATAAGGGATAACGTTCCCATTACAGTGTAATATATAAGGATAATGTTCCCCATACAGTGTAAAATATAAAGGATAATGTTCCCCTTACAGTGTAATATACAAGGGATAATGTTCCCCTTAAAGTGTAAAATATAAGGGATAACATACCCCTTACAGTGTAATATATCAGGGAAAATGTACCCCTTACAGTGTAATATATAAGGGGGAATGTTCCCCTTACAGTGTAATATATAAGGATAATGTACCCCTTACAGTGTAATATATAAGGGATAATGTCCCCCTTACAATGTAATGTATAGTATAATATATAAGGGAGAATGTTACCCTCACAGTGTAATATATAAGGGCTAATGTTCCCCTTACAGTGTAATATATAATGGAGAATGTTACCCTAACAGTGTAATATATAAGGGCTAATGTTCCCTTACAGTGTAATACAATAAGGGAACATGCCCCCCTTACAGTGTAATATATAAGGGATACTGTCCCCCTTATAGTGTCACATATAAGGGATAATGCTCCCCTTACAGTGTAATATATAAGGGATAATGTTCCCCTTACAGTGTAATATATAAAGGATAATGTTCTCATTAGAGTGTAACATATCAGGGATTATGTTCCCCTTACAGTGTAATATATAAGGGATAATGTTCCCTTACAGTGTTATATATAAGGGAGATTGTTCCCCTTACAGTGTAATATATTCGGCATAATGTTCCCCTCACAGTGTAATATTTAAGGGATAATGTTCCCCTTACAGTGCAATATATAAGGGATAACCTTATAGTTAATATATAAGGGGGAATGTTCCCCTCACAGTGTAATATAAGGATAATATTCACATTACAGTATAATATATATGTGATAATGTTCCCCTTAAAGTGTAATATATAAGGGATAATGTCCCCCTTACAGTGTAATATATAAAGGATAATGTTCTCATTAGAGTGTAACATATCAGGGATTATGTTCACCTTACAGTGTTATATATAAGGGAAATGTTTCCCCTTACAGTGTAATATATTCGGCATAATGTTCCCCTCACAGTGTAATATGTAAGGGATAATGTTCCCATTACAGTGTAATATATAAGAGATAATGTTCCCCTTACAGTGTAATATATAAGGAATAATGTTCTCATTACGGTGTAATATATAAAGGATAATGTTCCCTTTAAAGTGTAATATATAAGGGATAATGTTCCATTTACAGTGTAATATATAAGAGATAATGTTCTCATTACAGTGTAATATATAACGTACAATGTTCCCCTTACAGTGTAATATATAAGTTTTAATGTACACATACAGTGTAATATATAAGTGATTATGTTCCCTTACAATTTAATATATAAGGGATAATGTTCCCCTTACAGTGCAATATATAAGGGATAACCTTATAGTTAATATATAAGGGGGAAAGTTCCCCTCACAGTGTAATATATAAGGATAATATTCACATTACAGTATAATATATAAGTGATAATGTTCTCCTTAAAGTGTAATATATAACGGATAATGTCCCCCTTACAGTGTAATATATAAGGGATAATATCCCACTTACAGTGTGATATAAGGGATAATGTTCCCTTACAGTGTAATATATAAGGGGAATGTTCCCCTCACGTGAAATATAAAGGGATAATGTTCCCCTACAGTGAAATAATAAGATAATGTTCCCATTACAGTGTAAAATATAAGGGATAATGTTCCCCTTCAGTGTTAAATATAAGGGATAATGTTCCCCTTACAGTGTAAATATAACGGATAATGTTCTCCTTAAGTGTAATATATACGGATATGTCCCCCTTACAGTGGGTCAATATAAGGGATAATGTTCCCATTACAGTGTAATATATAAGGGATAATGTTCCCATTACTGTGTAAGATATAAGGGATAATGTTCCCCTTATAATGTAAAATATAAGGATAATGTTCCCCTTACAGTGTAAAATATAAAGGATATTGTTCCCCTTACAGTGTAATATATAAGGGATAATGTTCCCATTACTGTGTAATATATAAGGGATAATGTTTCCATTACTGTGTAATATATAAGGGATAATGTTCCCCTTATAATGTAAAATATAAGGATAATGTTCCCCTTACAGTGTAAAATATAAAGGATAATGTTCCCCTCACAGTGTAATATATAAGGGCTAATGTTCCCTTACAGTGTAATAATATAAAGGATAATGTTTCCCCCTTACCGTGTACTATATTTTACACTTTAAGTGGAACCGTTATTCCTTATCTAAGGATTAACAATAACCCTTACAGTGTAATAATCAGGGAAGATGTACCCCTTACAGTGTAATATATAAGGGGGAATATTCCCCTTACCGTGGTAATAGATAAGGTAGAATGTCCACTCACATGGCCTATATAAGTTGATATGTTCCCTTACAGTTTAATATATAAGGATTGTTCCTTACAGTTTTATATATTTAAAAAAGGGATCAGTTTCCCCTTACAGTGCAATATATAAGGGCTAATGTTTTCCTTACAGTTTAATATATAAGGGATAATGTTCCATTACAGTGGTAAATAGATATAGGGATAATGTTACCTCTATACAGTGTAATATATAGGGGATACTGTTCCCTTATAGTACTATATATAAGGGATAATGTCCCCCTTACAGTGTAATATATAAGGGATTATGTCCCCCCCTTACAGTGTGATATCAGCGATAATGTCTCCCCTTACAGTGTAAGATATAAGGGGGAATGTTTTCCCATTACAGTGGTAATATATAAAGGGATAATGTTTTCCCCTTACTGTGTAATATTAAGGGATATGTTCCCACTTACAGTGTAATATAAAGGGATATGTCCCCCTTACCAGGTGATATAAAGCGATAATGTTTCCCTTACAGTGTAATATATAAGGGGGAATGGTTCCCATTACGTGTATATATCATGGATAATGGTTCCCATTACTGTTTAATATATAAGGGATAATGTTCCCATTACAGTTGTACTATATAAGGGATAAATGTTCCCATTACAGTGTAATATATAAGGGATAATGTTTCCATTACTGTGTAATATATAAGGGATAATGTTCCCCTTATAATGTAAATATAAGGATCATGTTCCCCTTAGCAGTGTAAAATAAAAGGATATTTTTGCCCCTTCCAACAGTGTAAATATATAAGGATAATGTTTCCCATTACTGTGTAATATATAAGGGATTATAGGTTCCCATTCCTGTGTAATATATCGGGATAATGTCCCTTAACCTAATGTAAAATATAAGGATAATGTTCCCCTTACAGTGTAAAATATAAAGGATATTGTTCCCCTCACAGTGTAATATATAAGGGCTAATGTTCCCTTACAGTGTAATATATAAGGGAAAATGCCCCCCTTACAGTGTAATATATAAGGGATACTGTCCCCCTTACAGTGTCACATATAAGGGATAATGCCCCCTTTACAGTGTAATATATAAGAGATAATGTCCCGCTTACAGTGTAATATATAATGGATAATGTTTCCCTTACAGTGTAATATATAAGGGATAGTAGGCCCCTGATAATGTAATATAAAAGGGATTGTAGGCCCCTGATAATGTAATATATAAGGGATAATGTTCCCTTTACAGTGTAATATATAAGGGATAATGCTCCACTTACAGTGTAATATATATGGGATAATGTTCCCCTTACAGTGTAATATATATGGGATAATGTTCCCTTTACAGTGTAATATATAAGGTATAAAGGGCCCCTTAAATTGTAATATATAAGGGATAATGTTCCCCTCACAGTGTAATATGTAAGGGATAATGTTCCCCTCACAGTGTAATATGTAAGGGATAATGTTCCCATTACAGTGTAATATATAATGGATAATTGCCCCCTGACTGTGTAATATATAAGGGATAATGTTCCCTTTACAGTGTAATATATAATGGACAATGTTCCCTTTACAGTGTAATATATAAAGGACAATGTTCCCATTACAGTGTAATATATAAGGGATAATGTTCCCCATACAGTGTAATATATAAGGGATAATGTTCCCATTACAGTGTAATATATAAGGGATAATGTTCCCCATACAGTGTAATATATAATGTATAATATTCACCTTACAGTGTAATGTATAAGGGACAATGTTCCCATTACAGTGTAATATATAAGGGATAATGTTCCCCATACAGTGTAATATATAATGTATAATATTCACCTTACAGAGTGATATATAAGGTATAATGTTCACTTTACAGTGTAATATATAAGGGATAATGGTCCATTGGGTAGCGGTAATCTCGGTATCTGCAGGGTAAAACCATTATCTTTTTTAGGGGGTTTATTTCTGAATAAGTCTAAAAGCCAAAGAAGATTTGGAATGGGGCCCCTTTAAGAGGGTGTGGTCAATATATCCGGACATGGGCGAACTCTAATTCCGCGAGTAGGCGCAATAATAGACCGGGCGCGGGATAATGACGTGAAGGCAATGATGAAAGCCTGAAACGGACACAGCTCGGTTATCGGATACGGATTATCTGAATTAACCTCCATTATGTTCCCTGTAACAAAAAGAATCCTATGCGCAGAGGGACACATTTCTAATTCAACTGGTCAAGCCCACCATGTTTAAATAGAACATTCTAGGACTAATGGACATAGGTGAAGGTTAAAGGGGAGACATTGACACTTTCTACTAAACCCAAAGTGGACCCCAAATGGTCTTTGCCTCCTTACATTCGTCACGACTGAGAGAACCGCGATGCCGTTGAGAATTTCTTGCCACACCCCGATGCTGTGAGCCTTGGAGGCCACTGGTCTTCTGAACTGGGTGGTCAATTTCCATGAGTCGACTCTGATCTCTGATGATAAACCCAAACTGGACAACTAGAATGAGAGAACATAGGAAGGTTAAAGGCCAGAAAGATACAATGACCCCCATGGAAGGATCAAGACTCCATGGAAATTTCCAATAGTTAAAACACATCTGTGGTGTCATGGAAAAGAGCTCTAGAAATCATGGACACCCCACAGGCTAATGAGAGGTGGCCATGTTAGTTAAGGGGTCCAGTTTGGGGGCATTACTGCATTGCAGTTGACCCCAGGAGACATTTAGATATCTCTAACACTTTCTGGATGGGTTATGGTGATAGAAAATACTCTGATTGGTTACCTGCTCTACACCTCTAAACATTCTAATGTTCTAACTGGCTGATTGACTCAATGAATGTTCTTACATTTGATTGGCTACAGTCCTGCACACTATATAACACTGTACAATGTACAAGGGAACTAACATCATTATAGTACGTGCTCTAACCCATTTCAAGATACTCATAGAACAGTCCCAGGGGTTCAAACATCTGCAGGTCTCCGTCTTGTTCCCATCGGCTGTAAAGGTTTTCTGGGTGGTTTTTGGTTTTTCTTCGTCCCCACCAATTCATTGTCCATCTATAGAGAAGTCCAAAAAGAATTTATGATCTTAAAAAGACAGTCAATTAAGAAAACTACATCAGTGTTTTGTCTCCTTTTTTGCTTTGCCAATAACCCTTCTTGTCCCAATGGGCGACGTCACTTACGGAACAAAAGCTTCCTGGATGTTTCCCCAAATCTGTTTTCCAGCCATTACGATGGTGAGTTGAGTGGTCAGTTCGATCAGACATCCTGCCGGGTCACACCACAATACAGTAACCAATTGCCAACAATTAAGCCTGATAAATTCATTCAAAGACATTATACAGTAAATACAGATTGAACTGTAAAGCTGGGTACACACTATCCAATAATTCGGCCCGACTGACCAACGTTTTAGTGTATCGGGATGAAATATTGGATGGTTTCTTTGGCCGGATGCAACTGACGGTTCGTTTGTCCGAATCAGAGAAACGGATGATCGGACACGTTGGAAAACCACGACAAACTATCGGACACAGCTACTTCTGCTGCGACCGACAGTCCTTTAGTCTTGGCCGTCCGACAGGACCGACAGTCCTTTGTCAGTGAAGGGAAGGCTTCTCCTGAAGGAATTATGATAAACTGATAAACACACAGGACCGTGGAGCCTTTAATAACCAGCCGTGATGGAACCTACTACAGAGAAAACGTGGGAAAACTCAAAGAGACATTAATCAGAATTACCGTAAACTGGTTTTCAGATCTTGACTCCCCGATTCTACTTGATGTGTAACCAGGGGTCTGCGGACCCCATGAGCTCTCTGGGAGGTTATTATGGGGGTTTATCAGGAGATGGTTAAAGTGTGATGGTTTTGAGTGAATTATTTAATATCGATACGGTTATTGAACTGTAATATTTGTATGAACTGATGATTGACAAAGAAAGAAATATAATATATAATAATAAGACTTTATTTCTAAGGTTCCTCAAAGATAAAAAGGTCGAGAAACACTACTTGCAGCTCAATCAAGTGCCTTATATACATAAACTCTTCTGCTGTGTGCAGTTCTACTGTAACTGGAATGGAGACAGTTGGGATGTTGGAAGGAGGTGTTGATTAAGAGGTGGGGGGGGGGGACTGAGCCTGAGCAAATCAAGTACTGGATTGAGGCAACAGACATTACGTATTTATAGATTAAGTTATTTTTCTAAATCATTGTATTATCCTGGGTATTTAACTTTCCCTTTGTTTTCATTCATGGCTAAAGCGCCCTGTGATATTGCAGGGAGAATTACCTACCTACCTAAAGGGTATTGTAATATTGCTTACTTGCTATTTCCTATTACAGATATTTACCTCTTCGTTCCTGCACCGGCCAAACATGTAGGTGTAATCTGCTGGGTATCCCACCAATTTGCCCTTGAAAAAGGCAACGTAGAAGCAGGAGGAATAGTAACTGACAAACTGGAAGAGGAACATTTTCATTGTGAAGCGATTCTCGTATTCCAGGTGAGACGAGGGATTTCTGAAAAACAAAATAAAAATGAATTAACGGCAAACGCCGGATGGTACGTCGGGAATATGTGACCATTGTGTTCCAGCACAATGCTGAATGCTCCCTACTGTGTTCCAGTAATAATAGTGACTTCAGTACAGCTCACAGCAGAGAGTAAAATGTGATAAGTGGCTATGAATTCCTTACACCTAAATAACAGTTGAAATCATGTAGAACCTGTCCAATCGCTAAACTTTATTTCTGTCTGGGTGGAGTAAACTGAGCATGCCTGCACCCACTATTCACAGATTCACTTTTATCTGGGGATGTGCCGCTGGATTGGTAAAAAGCCAATGTAATACCAATATTCAAAAAAGGGAGTCATTCCCAGCCTGGTAACTATAGACCTGTAAGCCTAACTTCAGTGGTAGGGAAGGTGCTGGAAACTTTGTTACAGGATCTTATCCATGACATTGTCTCCAGAACTGATCATATAAATAGTAGTCAGCATGGATTTATGAGAAATAGATCAGGCCTAAATAATTGCATGGGGCTTCGGACATGACCGACCATTCGTTAGAATCAGACAAACGCTCGATCGGACATGTCTGAAAACCACGGGCGATTGTGCGACCATTATTGCTGCGACTGACAGTCCTTCCTCCTGGCCGACCCCTCAGAAGAGCCGAAAGGTCGGTCAGGAGGAAACATTGCTTAAAGGTCCCTACACACGTCCGATAGGAAGCCCGACCCCTGAGCGCAAGATACCATACTATATGGTATCTATAGTATCTGTATATATAGTATCTGTATATACAGTATATAGTATCTGAAGTATCTGTATATACAGTATATGGTATCTGTATATACAGTATATAGTATCTGAAGTATCTGTATATACAGTATATGGTATCTGTAGATACAGTATATAGTATCTGAAGTATCTGTATATACAGTATATGGTATCTGTATATACAGTATATAGTATCTGAAGTATCTGAATATACAGTATATGGTATCTGTATATACAGTATAATATACATTTATTTGTACTGCATTTCACTAATACACTTCTACCCTTTGCATCTGTATGTTACAGCACCTTCCCTACCACTGATGTTAGGCTTACAGGTCTATAGTTACCAGGCTGTGAACGACTACCTTTTTTGAATATTGGTATTACATTGGCTTTTTTCCAATCCAGCGGCACATCCCCAGACAAAAGCGAATCTGAAAAGATGAGACACAGTGGTCTTGCTAGAACTGAACTAAGCTCTTTTAAAATCCTAGGATGCAATCCATCTGGTCCTGGCGCTTTATTGATATTAACTTTGTCTAATTGATTCCGTACCATATCCTCTGTTATCCAATGTGAAAACTCTTCATTTCCTCCCTGCACATTGTTACAATCCCTACTGTAAGGATTCTCAACAGTAAAAACCGATGTAAAAAAACGGTTTAGCAGATTAGCCTTTTCGGCATCCTCTACAACCACCTCAGCTCCATTATTTAATGGTCCCACATTCTCAGTCCTCATTTTTTTACCATTTATATACTTAAAAAACATCTTGGGGTTGGACTTGCTTTGTTCGGCAATCCGTGTTTCATTTTCTATTTTAGCTAGTTTGCTTTCTTGATCTGTGTTTCTGTAATGGACTGACTTTATCCCTGTTTTGTAAAATCTTTTTTGAGCTGTTCCAGGTGCAGACTTCTGTCTGTAGAATCAGAGCAAATCCTGTTATATCTTATACCCTGGCTGTAGATAATGGAGTTCTTTATGTGTTTAGGGTGAAAACCGTCATTACTGAGGTATGTGGGTCGGTCTGTAGGTTTGCGATAGATGGATGTTTGCATTGTGTTTCCTTTAATCTGTATTATGGTGTCCAGAAAGCTTATTTCGGTAGGTGAATGGTTCATTTTGAGTTTAATGGTGGGGTGGAAATCATAGTATTTTTGGTGGAAGTACAGTAGGTCTTCTTCACTTGCAGTC